>APFE030996899.1:3776-41952 GCA_000404065.3 Pinus taeda
AATTTATTGCACTTGGCCTCGTAATTTTGATATATCATGTTGCATTTATTCCTCTTCTTCATAAGTCATGCTAGAGATTTCAGGTTGCTTACTAGGTGTTTTCATTTTCTTTCCTCGGGCATCAGTTATCGATAATAATGCTCTACTCTTCCCTTTGAGTTCCTTCAAAATAATTTTTCAAACCAAGCTTAAGCAAAAATTTAAAAAAATCTACACACCTTTTTTCAGTTTGTAGGAGCTCGATATTGCCTCTGACATATCTCTATAATTTTGGATCATCCAGTTCTAAAATTACGACCTATAGTAGCCCTCTATGTCCTCTCGCCAATTCCACCAGTCTGATCACATTTAGATTCTCCGAGGCAGAGTTATGCACAATATCCCAAGATGACCTGATTATAGAACTTTTGAGAAGAGCGAACTTGTAGGAAGTGCCACGTGCCACTGTTTCGACCTTAGGATCTGAAAAATATATACAGGAAACTACAGCCTGTCCTCTTTCTGTAACTTCTTACGAAATTTCAATCCGATGCTCAAACCAGAAGTTATGACTATTTTCCCTAGGTCACCTGTTTGGAATGTAATTCGGGAGTCTGCAAAAATGCCAACTTCCTCATATCATATCTCCGCAAATATAGTGCGAAAGGCTCTGAAATTTGGACTTGCAATTTAGAATTATTTTGGCCCAAATGGGTTTTTTTTAGCATTTGAAACATTGCAGAAAAAAGTTATAGTGCAAATTCCACGATGACCTGTTTGGAGTAGCGAAACCCTAGAATTCAAAGCTCTGATACCAAATGTGATGAAACCAGCTCGCAGAAAGATAGAAAAGATAGATCAATGCCTTAGATTCAGCCTCTTCGAGGGGGAAACCTCCTTTAAATTACACAAATGAATGATTCTTTGATGATTCAAACAACAAAACCTCCTTTCTATATATAGGAGTCTAAGGAGTCACAAGATAACCCAGCCAACCTAACAATAATAATATAAAGGCACAAAAATAACAATAGAGGGATTCTGTGGGGCATAGTAATAACAATATGGGGACAATAGGGGCTCAACAATATTAATAAGGGATACAACTAGAATAGTAATGGGGTAATCACTAGTATTATAGAGACCTAACAATTTTACCATTCATGAGCATATATGACAATTGAAAACTTATAAGATAACAATTTTATCCTAAATAATTCACAAACCAACAACCAATAACATATCAGAAAAACTGCAATGCATTAAGATGGAAGTAACCTCATAGCTCAATCATTCATTAACACCATGGAAATATAAGATAACTCGTGAATATTGTGTGACTTAGGCGTTCTTTCATGAATGAAGTGATACCATACATTAAATAATCAACATAACAACACAATAAACATTCATAAATCAACTATGAATAAACCATTTTAATTATATAAGTGTATTAGAGTAGTTGAAAACCGAAGGAGAGACAACCACTCTCAACCCACCTTATGCCGAATACACTACAATCTCTCTTATAGTTGACAACCTATTGGCAAGCCAACTACCTCCCCTCTCATTCATTCCTTGATGACATGGGCCCCTCTTTTATCTGCTTCTTCTACTTTCTAGAGTTAGTTTTTCTTGATTGTATATATATGTATAGTGCTCATGCTCACCTTGAGTCTCTAAAGTTGTGGTGTTTATTCCTTGATGGTTATTTCACTCATGTCTCTTTGTGTGAAGATCAAGTGACCCTTGATAATTTTCATGGAAACTAAAATAGCAACTAAAGGGATATAATTATAATTTTGCATTTGAATATTAGTAAAGAAAAGGTTGCTATAGAATATGGAATTTTATAGAAGCCTTAATTTCAAAGCTTATTTTAATTCTTTTAATACTTATGAGCTATGTTTAATTCAAATGCATTTATATTTAAATTATCCCTATGTGTAATATCATTTGTCAATCATGGTTATTTGTTTTTGATTTAATGTTGAGGCTTTATTTATCCACTTGGGTCTCTTAACCATGGTATAATATTGAAGCCTAAGTCTATGGCCCTGGTTTTGGGGTAATTCACACAGAAAATTCTACATCGTCGACATAATAATTCACAGCAGGGGTAGGTCTAAAGTATCATTGTCATAATATATCAAATGGACTTATGGTCTTGATTTCCTCCATCTTTCTTCATCAAACAAGAGTCATGTTCTAACCTATTCAGCATTATTCATACTTTGAAACAAATGATTAGGGATTTTCCAAATTTTGATCTATCTCGAATTTGTCATTCTCTTCTCAATTCTACTTTTTCGAGAGTGCTAGTTAGGGTTTAAAGGGTTTCATCTCGCCATATGTCTCTTTGCTTGTTTTGACATTTTGGTTCTACCATCTCCTAGATATGTCATGAGTTACCTGAACAAAGACTGTGGGCACATTCTTACTTGAAGGTTATGTGGAAGGTCCGGAACTCTTCCGAACCATGTGTTGGTATGAGTTCCTGCAACTCTTTTAGGGTTTCAATCAGAGTTAGTTGAATCTGTTTCTACTACATTTTATGGTCAAAAAGCCAAAGTAGGAGATGTGGACATGATAATTGATGTCAAATTCATTTCCGAAGACACCCATGTTCCTGTTGAGGGCGAAACTTGGTCCAAAAATCGTAAGGTTTCAAAGATCTCATGGAGAAAGATATTGGAAAAGAAAGGGTATTCATATCACACAAAGATATTCCTATTTCCTATCTATAAATTCCATGGCATAACATGTTCTCGTGTTTTGTGAAGATATGTTACTTGTGAAGCTCATTTTATTCTGGTGTTTCTTTACCACATATGAATGTTGATGGTTTTCCTAGAGTCTAAGTTGATTTTTCATCATTTCTTATATAGGAGCTTAGTTAAGACGTCTTTGATTTATCACGATAGGTAACTAAATTTTGAGGGGTCCCTAATTCACAATAGTCTAATTTCCATTCTAGTCAAACATCAATTATACAAATTGGGAAAAAAATTGGCAAACATATCTTGAATGAAATGGTTTTGTTAAAATCCTCACTTATGAGCTAATTGATCCTCAAATGACTTGTGAGCTTACTCCATCCTCACCTGTGCATGATGTTACACATTTAAGACTTAAAGTCTTGTCATATTGTTATTCCATCTTGATGAAACTGAGAATTTGGGGGTTGCCCAAAATCCCAATTTCTTTAAAAAACCAAGATCCTGGACCTGTGGGTTATGGCCCACTCAATCTTCCGCTGCGCTGCAATAGGAATATCCAACCACCGTTCTTAAGAATGAAACCAGAGTGTAATTAATTATGCGCACATAATTTTTTTGAAGGCACACGCATTATATCATTATAGCAACACACCGTTGAACGCACATCGTTATCAGAACTTTTGTAACATTATACAATACAAAGTACATGAATTTATGCGTACATCGCACATGCATTTAACAAACACACAACTCAACCCATTTATCATTAACAAATAAACACCATCGAAATTATAGTTGCATCGTATGGAAAGTTTGTTGGACTGCGCACTGTATACGGTTGTTCAACTGCCACGGTACCGTTAATTAACACAGCATTCAAATGTAAGTGCCGCTGCTTCCCATCGAATCCTACAGGCATACATATCATAAAAAGAACAGTCTACGCACCGCTATTCTTTAAACACATCCAAATGCCACAGTGTTTTCAAATAATACCACAACGTTTTTCATATGTATCTACAGGCATATGCATAACCCAAGTTAATGGACAGCGCTGCACATCTTCTCTAAAAGCACGTCCATACCTTTCTATTCATCCATCCAAAAAAAAAGCTATAAGTTAACACACAGGGTATACAAACAACACTAAACCCAGGTTTATATATTACACAAAACACTTACAAAATTAAGGCATTTCAGCCTTAAACCAAGCTCACGCTCGACTACATTTTACTCACACAGTTTTTCCTCACAAAAACATATATCCTTCACACCCTATTACATTACATTTATACAAGATGCATTAGGAAGAATTGATAAGATTTTCTCCTAGTTTTTCTACAATGAAAGCTCTCCAAAAAGCGTGCATGGCTGTATCCATCTTATCTGCTTTAAATTATCCTCTTTAAATTCGCTTTTCTGCTTTAAAACAAGATTTTCTCTATTCTAATCCTTTGGTCCAGGTTTGCTCGCTTAGTTGCTGGTTGGTCCCGCATCAGACTCCCGAGGCAAAAAAATTTATGACCTCCTAGTCATATGCTTCTGGTCTTCATAATAGCAATTTTATCCACTGCATTCCTTCACTAGAACTCTGTGAGCTGCAACCAACCTCTACAGTAACAGCCTCCTCTGTTACAAGATACCTCACCAAGCCCTCCGCACTCGTTCTTTTGGCATCCTTCTCTAGGTTGCTGCAAATCTTCTCACCTTCCGCTGCCGCCATCTGCATAATAGCAAGACCATAAACTCTCCATCTTTAACACAATTGTACCTCTTTCCGCAGAATATTTTACTGCTCTGATACCAACTGATGAAACTGAGAATTTGGGGGTTGCCCAAAATCCCAATTTCTTTAAAAAACCAAGATCCTGGACTTGTGGGTTATGGCCCACTCAATCTTCTGTTGCGCTGCAATAGGAATATCCAACCATTGTTCTTAAGAATGAAACCAGAGTGTAAGGAATTATGCGCACAATTTTTTTTTGAAGGCACACGCATTATATCATTATAGCAGCACACCATTGAACGCACGACATTATCAGAACTTTTGTAACATTATACAATACACAGTACATGAATTTATGCATACAGCACACATGCATTTAACAAACACACAACTCAACCCATTTATCATTAACAAATAAACACCATCGAAATTATAGTTGCAGCATATGGAAAGTTTATTGGACTGCGCACTATATACAGTTGTTCAACTGCCACAGTACCATTAATTAACACAGCATTCAAATGTAAGTGCCGCTGCTTCCCATCGAATCCTACAGGAATACATATCATAAAAAGAACAGTCTACGCACAGCTATTCTTTAAACACATCCAAATGCCACAGCGTTTTCAAATAATACCACAACGTTTTTCATATGTATCTACAGGCATACGCATAACCCAAGTTAATGGACAGCGCTACACAGCTGCTCTAAAAGCACGTCCATACCTTTCTATTCATCCATCCAAAAACAAATCTATAAGTTAACACGCAGGGTATACAAACAACACTAAACCCAGGTTTATATATTACACAAAACACTTACAAAATTAAGGCATTTCAGCCTTAAACCGAGCTCACGCTCGACTACATTTTACTCACACAGGTTTTCCTCACAAAAACATATATCCTTCACACCCTATTACATTACATTTATATAAGATGCATTAGGAAGAATTGATAAGATTTTCTCCTAGTTTTTCTACAATGAAAGCTCTCCAAAAAGCGTGCATGGCTGTATCCATCTTATCTGCTTTAAATTATCCTCTTTAAATTCACTTTTCTGCTTTAAAACAAGCTTTTCTCTATTCTGATCCTCTGGTCCAGGTTTCCTCGCTTAGTTGCTGGTTGCTCCCACATCACATCTCTCACAAAAGATGACAGATATTTAAAACCTGAATCAGAATGTTTATGCCAATATATCGATGAGAACTCCCTCACGCATGAGAATGAAAACAAACCTAAGAAAAAGGGTAAAACAAGGTTTTATAAGGTGAAATCTCAACCGAAGTAATTCCCATGGAATCTACAAGTGAACAAAGAGATAATCATTGTAGCTCAAAGCAAAATGCGCATATTAGAGATAAATTATTAAACAAAGGGTTCTACAAATATCAGTGAGAAAAACAAAAACTTCATTATGATCAAAGCTTTCTTAATTGATGACATTCAACCTAAAAGGGCTAAGTCAAAAGATGCAAATACTCATGGTTTTCTTGATAATGTCAATAACCCACCAAGACAGGACAATATAGCTAACAAAGTTCCTTCAGAAAATTTAGAAAATATTTACTAGCACTAATAATTCCTTTTCACAGTGTCTCAGTTAAAGGGTTGAATTGAACAATTTGTTAGAGAAAATGAGTAGCTCAGGGACACCTGTAGGTTAAATGAAATGATTAGGCAACAAAACAATGACACTTTAGTAAAAAAATCACAGGTCTTTGATGTTGAAATTGTAATAAAATCATCAAAGGTTAGCTCATAATTTCTCTAAGAATTCAATATGCTAAATATAGTTTTATGTTAATATATTTCTACTGATTGAGGTAAGATTTTATTTGATGTATTTTTTTTCTAAATTTAAGAAGCACATTATAGAATAAAATATCTTGTAACGACCCTCTTTTTCGATTAAGTTTTGTTGTAAATATTTCTTATACAATTGATTATAAGTGGATTTTTTTTGTTTAAACATGTTATCCCCATGATCTTGGGACATATTTATCGTCATTCCTTCAGTCTATGGAGATATTAGCAAGAATATTTCCTCATTTATTTAGCTAATTTTATATTATCTATTAGCTAATTATGAGACTAATTACTATTTTTTGTAAAAGACAGTTTTATAGTTGTAGTGTGTTTATTATTTACGAAAAACAATGATTATATAAACTCATTTTGAAGAGATGAGGTATTCCTCAAGAGGGTGAAACGGGACTAATACTTTCTCAACAAAGTGATCTTATTCTCTTTGACTATGGACTTAATTTGAATAACAAGTGTTTGATGTGGTTTGATTCCATCTACTTATTGTTTCAATATGTTTCCATAGTCATGATTTAATTTCGTTATATCTTGTGGTTAATGAAATATTATGTTGGACTTTCACGGAATGGAAAAACTCTTAGGGAGGTTCGATGATTGATCTGCCAGAAACCGCTAGGGTTTTGGGTGTGGGCATCTTAGAGGAATCGCTTCAAGTGTACAGATGGTCAGGGTAATCGCAGAAACCTCATACGGACTGGGTCGGTTTCGACGCAGAGGATACAGGTCAGGGGCGGTCAGATAGTCCGAGCAGCTCCTGGCGGTCCACATGGTAGGTTCCTTGGGGAGGGGAGAGATCCCCTCCTTCAAAAATGTAGTGGCAGGAGAATCCAGTGGAGGGAACAGAGTAAATCTACAGAAGGACAGAGTGAAAGATATTCCAGTGTTAGGTAATCAATGGCAAGCCAAATTAGGAAGATGTCTTCCAAGAGCCTAGAAAAGACCTAGGTATGTGATTCCAAACAACTCACTGGAAGATTATCGAAGTTACATGAAGGACCATGCTTTAATCTGTAAATTTATAGGTTACTGGCCGACAGAAAGAGATCTAGTTAAGTGGATCAACCTGAAATGGAAACCCAAGGGCCATATAGATCTGAAATTGGGCGCCAAAGGTTTCTTTACTGTTATTTTCATGAACTTAGAGGACAAGGAAAGAATCTTTGAAGAGGGTCCGTACTTCATGAATAATGCTGGATTATTCATGAGACACTGGGAGGAAAGGTACAACCCTGACTCCGAAAAGTTGCTTGCTGCTCCCGTCTGGGTTAGACTGTTCGGCTTACCTTCAGAGTTCTGGAAACCTGATATTCTAAAAGGGATTGGTAACTCCATAGGGGACTTTGTTAAAGTCGCTGAATCAACTAAACGGGGCAAATTTACATCATACGCAAGGATATGTGTTTATATGAATATAGCAGAACCCTTGCCTGAATACGTGGAAGTTGAGTATCATGATGAACTCTGGCAACAACCGGTAGATTACGAGCACATTCCTTTTAGATGCTGGAAATGCCATGAGTACGGCCGCCTGTTCAGAGAATGCCCTCAGAATAGAGAAGGAGAACACAAGAGAAGATCCATAGAAGATCAAGTGAAAGCAAAGGAAACAGAAACAGAAGAGAGAGGGTTTACGGAAGTCAACAGGAGACAAAAGACTAGAAATGAGAAACAAAAAGAACAAACAAAAGGGAAAAACATCTCTTTGGAAGATCCAAATTAGTACCAAGCCTTACAAGACGAGGAAGAGGAAACTGAGGAGGGTACTCAGGAAGATCCAGTGGGGGAGACTGTCCCGATGGATACTACAACGGAAGATCTAGGCAAGCACAACAGCCAAACCAAAGAAAACGAAGTAGAAATGGGAGAGACCCAGGAGAAACCAGATGAGGCCCCCAGAAAAGAGTCAGGCAAGCAGAAAGAGACAAGTACAGAAGAAGAACGGATAATGGCAAAGCTCCTGCAAGAATGGCGCCATCTAGATGAAAGATTCATACCAGAAATCCAAAAACAACAGTTTAAGGAAGCCTATCAAAAGTTTAAGGAAAAGAAAGGGGGAATGATGGAGCTAGGACCGGAACCCTCAGAATCGGCCGGATCGCAGTCAATAGGAGTGGACGGACAAGGCAAAGGAAGAAGAAAAAGGGGAAGGAAACCCATGTATGAGACCATCCAAACAGTTGGGGAAACTCTGGTAAACTCTGGAAAGGTAATACCTCTGTCAGAGGTATTCCACCCTCCTCCCAAAAAGTTATAAATGATCTTCACAAGCTGGAATATCAGGGGTCTTAATAGTAAAGGAAGGCAGAGGTACCTGAAGGAGAGGTTGAGGAAAGATAAGCCGAGTATAATGATAATTCAGGAAACTAAAATGAAACAACAGCAGATACAGGCAATTTTGGATAAATCAAAGTCAAAATTTGAAGTTATGGCCCAGGACGCGGAGGGGTCAGCAGGTGGTCTGGCGATACTTTGGAACCCAGAGGAGGTCACTTTTGAAAATTGGATCAGCTTACCCAGGATCCTATCTGGAGTCTGCAGGATAGTGGGTACGAAAGAGAGAATATTCATATCTGGTGTATATGGGCCTCATCTCCCCAGGGATCGGGGAAATTTCTTAAAGAATATCCAAGTAGTAAGCAAACTAATCTCAGAAGATGTCTGGATAATAGGAGGTGATTTCAACCTAATCAGGGATTTAGGTGAGAAACGCGGAGGGGTTCGGAGATAGGATCCAAGCATGGATGAGTTTAGTGAAATCATAACCAACCTAAGACTAGTAGACATCCCAACCACAAACGGGGTGTTTACATGGAATAATCGACGGGGCGGAGGAAACCAGATTGCGTCAAAGCTGGATAGATTCCTTCTATCAGAGCAAGTCCTAAATAAAGATGTCTTCATAGAGGCCAGAGTCCTTCCAGGTATGGGCTCGGATCACTGGCCGATTTGTCTGGAAATTGACATAAAGAAAATAAATATTAAGAAACCTTTCCGCTTCGAATCCTTCTGGCTCAGAATCCCGGTCTTCCTGAATAAACTAGAAGAATGGTGGAAAGAAAGTCAAGTCAGAGGCCAGTGAAAAATGCATACATTCCAATTAAGGCTCAAAGAACTGAAGCAGAAAATCAGAAAATGGAATAAGGAGGATTTCGAGAATATTTTTGAGGAAAGGCAAAAATTGGAAAGGGCTATGGAGGAAGTTCAGCAGAAGAATATCCGGGAAGGAAGAAATGAGGAGAGATGCCAGGAGGAGAGCAGACTAATAAGCCAGATAGAGGAGAGGAGAAAGCAGGAGGAGATCCTATGGAAGCAGAAGTCTAGAGTAAACTGGCTACGAGAAGGAGAGAGGAACACTAGATTCTTCCATCAAGCAATGATCCAGCATAGGCAAAGAAATCGGATCTTCCCAATCAAGAATGGAGCCGGGGAGAAAATCATAGAACAGGAAGGAATAGAGAAAGTTCTAAGTAACTACCATAAGGAGATCCTCTATGAACCCCAGGGTGACAGAGGAGCAGCAATAAATCAAATCTGTAAGGAAATTCCAAAATTGATCACAGCAGAGCAAAACCGAGGACTCATGCGCACCGTTACACTAGCTGAAGCCGAGGAGGTTGTTATGAATATGAAAAAAGGAAAAGCCCCGGGACCGGATGGTTTCACGGTTGAATTTTATCAAGCAGGTTGGCAATTTATAGGTCAGGATATCATGGAGGTGGTGGAAGAGTCAAGGGTCCAGAACATAATGTGGTCAGGTATGAATGCTACTTTCCTATCGTTAATTCCTAAATCAAATAACTCTGAGGAAGCTCAAGGTTTCCGACCCATAGCTCTTTGTAATGTGATTTATAAAATAACTGCAACCTTGATGGAAAAAAGATTGAAACCTCTTCTTCCAAGCATTATCTCCCCTGAACAAACGGGTTTCGTGGAAGGAAGGCAAATTCTGGATGGTCTAGTGGTGGCCCAAGAAATGATACACTCTCTCAATCAACAGAAGAGGAAAGGAATGATGATCAAATTGGACCTGTCAAAGGCCTATGATCGGTTGAATTGGAGGTATCTATGTGCAGTTCTGGAAGCTTATGGTTTTGAAAAACGTTGGATTGATTGGATATTCAGCATGATTTCCACCCCTTTTTTCTCAATCCTGGTCAATGGAAATCCAACGAAACCATTTAATGCTTATAGGGGGATCAGGCAAGGCGACCCTCTATCACCCTTTCTCTTTATCCTAGCAGCAGATGGCCTTGGCCGAATCATCAAAAGTGAAACTAGGAGAAATAGACTCAGAGGTTTAAAGCTATGGGGAAATGACTTGACCATCACTCATCAACAATTTGTAGACGATATTATGCTCTTTGGAGAATTTAGCCTCAGGGAGGTTCGAATAATCAAGGAAGTTTTGGGGACTTTCTCAGAAGCATCTGGCATGGAGATTAATAAGGAGAAATCGTGTACCTTCATCTTCAATACTCCGGAGGCAATAAAGTCCCACCTAACTAGAACCCTGGGATTTAAACAAGGAAACCTTCCCACTAAGTACCTTGGTAACCAACTGGATATTTACCCAACTCGCATGAGGAATTGGCAGGAAGTTATCGACAAAATCAAGAAAAGGCTTTCAAACTGGGCGTTCCGATCCCTGAACATCGCCAGCCGTTTAGTTCTACTTAAGGCGGTCCTCCAAGCAATTCCTGTTTACTCTCTTTCGATCAGAGCAGTCTCGAAAGGAGTTTGTGCAAAAATGAGAGAGATTTTTGGAAAATTTCTATGGGGCGGACCATCTCAACATAGAAAATGGGCCTTCGTATCATGGTCGCACCTGATCAAAAGGAAGGAAGAAGGAGGCTTGGGATTGAGAGACCCTGAAATTCTAAATAAGGTTCTGGGAGCCAAGTTATGGTGGAGATGGATGCAAGGAGGGTCTGATGTATGGAAAATGATATGGAAGCACAAATACAATATGCCTGAAGAAATAGAGGAAAAATTGAAAATACAGAACATACCCCATGGTTCTTCCATTTGGAACTTGGCTAGCCAAAATAGAGATTTAGTAACGCGGTATGTCTTCTGGGAGATCAGCGGAGGAGAAAAGGCTGCCTTCTGGGAAGATGGATGGCAACAAAAAGGAAAGATAAGAGATCTGCAAACCTTCCAAAACATTCAACAGAGTGCACTAAGACAAAGAATGCTCAAGGTCAAGGACTATTGGATGGAGGAAGAGGATAGAGAAATATGGAGGAGATGGAAAAAACCAGGTGAGTGGACGGCAGACATAACCAGAGACAGAGAGGAAGTTTATATGCGTGAGATGGATCTCAGGAAGATTAGATATAGGATAGGCAAAGACATCCTAAGATGGGGCACAACAATGAAAGGATTATTTACAGTAGAGGAAGCTTACTTCCTAGGTTCAAGACAAAATCAGGAAGCCGACGTACAAGAATGGAAGAAGCTCTGGGACGCCAAATGGTGGCCAAAAATCACCATCTTTTCCTGGCTGGTTAGAAAAGGAAAGATATTAACATGGGATAAAATCATAAAGAGGGGCTTCCAGGGTCCATCAAGATGCAGCTTATGTAATGGAGAGGTAGAGAACCAAGAGCATCTCCTTAATAGGTGCCCCTTCGCAGAACTGATTTGGGAAAGGATAAGAGGGCTATTTGGTCAATCAAAGAGGGATCATACTAGCATTAGCCGGACCATCAACCAATGGGGAACAGGACATTTCCAGAACAAAGTTATCAGAAGAATCTGGAGCTTGACAGTGGGTTTTACAATCTGGTTCATCTGGAAGGAACGCAACAAAAGAATATTCAAGGGACAACAAAGCAGAACAGAACAGGTTTGGGAAGAGATAAGTAAAGCCATTAGAGAAACAGTGCTGTCAGAAAAATGGGATGAGGAAGATTGGAAGATGAACCCAGGGGAAGGCAAAATAGCCTCAACGCTACATCTTGAGTTCCATTTGATTTACCCTAGTAAAGAACGCCAAAGCAACCAGAAGGTCCGCAGCCCAAATTGGTTCCGGTATCCAGAAGCCCAAGCCATCAAATTAAACTTCGATGGCGCCTCGAAGGGTAACCCAAGCCCGGCAGGCCTTGGTGGCATATTCAGAGATGGAGAAGGAAACACCAGGTGGGTCTTCACTGAGTGGGTTGGCGAAATGACGAACAATGAAGCGGAACTATGGGCAGTTCATGAAGGCCTAAGGATAGCTGCTCGAAATGGATATAGGTACCTGGAAATAGAGGGAGACTCGCAGATTACGATTGAGATGCTGAGAAAACTCAAAGATGGACAGGGATGGGACAAGGTAGCCAAAAGTTGGAGGACGGCAGCAATCATACAGGACATAGTGGAAACGCTTAACAGGATCGAGTACAAAACCATAAATCACGTCCGTCATGATGGAAATAAGGCAGCTGATTTCCTGGCAAATTGGGGAAGTAAGGAAGCTGGTAGCAAATTGGATACGAGCTGGCTTCCCCTAGAAAAGGATCAAAACTAGGCAGGGCTCAAAATTATTTTAACCCATGATAATGAAGAGGCAACAAAGAGTCACTCCGAAGAAAGTTGATCGCCCGATTGGGCTGGCTGACCTGGAAGGGGTTAAAATGACGTCCCGGCGGCGCACGTTCGGAGGAGTAATGATGATTCAACAAGGGTGGTTCAAGGCAGGCAGGTGGAGTGGCTGGCAACGAAATCAGCTCATGCAGGGGATCAGCAAGGCAGGTGGCTTGAGCGTTGGAAGGTACGGTAAAACAGTGAGCAGCCCGAAACATTATGGTATGAACCGGGAGCAAGGATCTAGGTCTAATCACAATTATAACGCAACAAGGATGCACACTGATAAAACTGAGAGTAGGGGAGGTAGATCAGCCCGAGACTTTTGCTATTCCTCAGTTTGCAGGGATTGGGTGGGTTGTGGGCTCGAGTCTGATAGAGGAGTGCTCAATTCCTCCCCGACTGTTCGCTTCCTGGTGCGTTGGGGTTTTAGGGTAGCTGCTGTTAAAGAGTTACGTGGTGAGAGGAGCAGAGGAGAAAGGAGAATGGAAGGTGATGGAAGTGCAAGCGGGAGGAAGGGGATGCGTAGAGGAGTACAGGAGGTTCAGCATAGAAGCCTGGAGGAATTGAAGGGGAAGCAGAAGGTCGAAACAGACGGGAATATGCAGGTTCGTTTTGTGGAAATAGCGGAAGAGGATAATGAAGAGCAGCATGACATCCAGGAGGAGGAAGCCTAGGGGAACCGGTGGCAACGCTTGCCAGGCGAGGACAGCGAAGGTGATGAGGTCGAGAGGGCTTATGCTGGTGGCAGAAGCAAAAGAGAAGCGAGGGGCAGAGGGAGAAGGGGCCGTGGAGGGCATAAGCGAAGGGACGTGGTGGAGGGGAGAAGCCGGAGAGGCCGACAGTGTAGTCCGGTTCAGGTTCCGGAGGATGAGCCAGCAGAGGGGGAGGACTCTAGGCGGCCCAGGCAGACAATCAGTGACAGAATTCGCATGGCGGAGAGGGAGTACAGGGTCAAATCGAACCCCAAAGTGAGGAAAATAATGGAGCATTGGGAGGAGGGCGCCATTCAGGCGCAATCTGAAGAGGAAATGGAAGAATGGGCAGCTATTATGCCTGACCCAGGCCACACCAGGGGCATAATGACTCTTTATAAACAGTCCCTCCACCTTTACTGGGTCATGAAGCGTCTTATGGCCAAAGTTGTTGAGCAGGTTGCCATGGAAATGTCAGAAATGGTTCAGGGCCTTCCTAATGTAAAAAAGGAGCTGAAGGACATTGTTATCACTATGCTCCTTCAGGAAAAAAGATTGGAGGACTTGCAGAACCAGCTCGTAGCAAGTGGAATTCTGGTTAAACAGGAGAAAGGCCAGCAAGGTGCCCCAGACCAGTAGAGCTTAAGGCATTTTTTTTGGTTTAAGGATTTTGGTTACCTGTTCTTCTGTTTGGCATATATCCGTGTTTCGTCATGTTAATTAGTCTCGTAATAGTAGGCCTTAGTATGATCGTAGTTATAGAAATCGTTTCTGGTTAACTGTTTTTGAATACAGTGATAAACTTTAACTTGTGTTTGGAATTTGTATCCTTTATGGAGTGAACTGGAGTCCTGGTTTCCCTTTGGGGCAGGATGAGTCTTTGATGTAAACGTTTGTACATATTTGTTTATAGTAATGGAAATACTCAGCTTACAAAAAAAAAATGAAATATTATGTTGTTTTCTTGGTGATTTGATTCTCAGGTAAACAATTTTTTTAAGTTCATTACTTTGTTGATGCTTTTACACTTATTCATATTCATACTTCTAGTTTAGAAAGGTCAATTATTGCTCTTTAGTAATTTGAATACTAGAGGGGATATTTTGATTGCTGATTTTATATTACTTGGAATATGATCAAGTTGATGTAATACCAATCCTTTATTTGAATCTTATTTAGTGTTACCTTCATTGAATGATAAATCTTCTTTTATCTTAACACTGAGTCAACTTTTGGTGGGTTTGTATCATCAATTGTTGATGAAAGTATGAGAATGATTTTTTAAGCTATCTTGGATTTTTGTTCCTCTTCCATCTAAACCACAAAGGAAAAGAGTCTTGGACAAGCGTAGATTAGAAAATAAGAAAGATAGTTGTATTTTTTTCTTAACTTACTATGAAATAAATATGTAAAGGAAAACAGAGTTACATTGTGTTTAAACTCCAAGATGAGTGTCTTGCATTACTAGAGTTTCTTGTTTTATCTTCAATTTCATGAAGGAAAGAAGTAAATATTTTTTTGATTTATTTCATTTGGAATAATATTTCATTATTCTTTAATGAGAATTCTTTTTCTTTTCAGAAGATCATTTTCTTTATCCTTAGCTAGTTTCATTTTTGTTCTAGCTCAGTTCATTTACTATACCATAACATTGTAAATTGTTGTAAAATAATTTAACTTTATAACAATACTTATTTTATCATAAATTATAATTCTAATTTATAAATAGAAAATATAAATTATATTTCCTTATATGTTATGAGTTTTAGAATAATTTGATCTATACTCGAGTATTAGTTTAGAGTAAATTTAGGTGTAGTTTAGTTTAGGCTAGTCTTTTACCGACATTCATCTTCACAAGGCGAGGCAGCCCAAGGCGAATGGAGCCTTAAAACCCATCCAGAATGACCATTTTGAGACTTTTCATGGGTCTACTCTCCTCTGTTGACTATATGTGTTAATGCCCATATCAACAAAAATGACGCTAGAAGGAGGCAAAATCTGACTTAGATGATAAAAGGTAGTAGTAAAAGTCAAAGAGTTAGGGCCCCAGTTGTCACTAGAAGTCATACCAAACCTCAACCTACTAAGAATAATCAATGTTCTTAGTCATAAACTAAAGAAACAAACATTGAATAAAACACTTTGGTTATATCTTATTCCCAAACTGAAATTGAGCAAATTCTTCAAATATCTCGTGAAATTATCTCCAAAATGAAGGAAAGGATTGACCAAAATTCTTCTTTCAGAATCATTCTCTCCCCATGAATTGTTACACCTTTTGATTTGAATTTACAAGAACCTTTGGTGATAGAACGAATAGGTCCTTCCAGTCAAACAACTAGTTCAGGCAACGATAGGCTACACAACATCCTTAATGGAAGACTAGTTGAATTGTCTGAAATACCTCATGGAGAACCAAACTTATTTGAAGGATTAGATTCTCCACCATCTCCACCTACCTCCCCTTCATCCTCATGGGATTCTGATGAAGGAAATTCATCTAAGTCAGAATATTCTCCAAGGATTCCTAACAATCATGATGACCATGAGAATGACTAGAATGATCCTGTAGGCCCCTAGTTAAATTAGGACATTGTGGTTGTATGAGGTGTACAACATCTCCTACTAGGAAATCTGCAAATTGTTTTTCTCGAATACGATCCTGATTCTAAGATCCCTACTAAAGACAATATAAAAGTATTTATGATTTCTACTAGGCATAAAAACATACAACATGAAGATGTTGTTTTTGAACAATTATCATACACATTTGATGGCAAGGCCACTACGTGGCACTTTTTGTAGCCCCCTTGAAGCATAACTTCTTGGATTCAATTTGAAACAACTTTCCCAGAAAAATTGGAGATGAAAAACCACCTAAAGTAATGTTTGATGAATTGTCCAATATGAGAATGTAACATATGGGTAAAGTTAAAATTTTTAATTTTAGGTTTCTACCTTTGAAAAATAAAATTCTTGTGGAATCTCTACCTCGAGAAAACATTATCACTGCATACTACATTAGGGCTCTCCTTCATGACATAGTTATGTTGGTAAAATGGGCTCAAACCCCACTTTCTGGGTAGCCTTTGAAGAAGCCTTATCCATATAAAATGACACCTTGAACCTAAAACCCAATCTAATAATCAATCTGATTCTGCTTCCACCTCTGGTAAGAAATCAAAAAATTCGAAGCATTCTGCCAGTAAGAGAGGCCAATCCTCCTTGGATTTAGAAAAACTTTAGAAGGTCATTAATGTTATCAAACAAAATAATTGATCTTAATAAGGGGAAAAATGAAAGGTTGTCAGATAGTGGAAATTTCAAATAGTCTTTTAAGATACCACCCACCAACAAACCCCCTCCCCTAAATGAAGGGCTAAATACTAAAGGATTGGAGAATATTTTAGAAGCCTTAACATATGAATATGATTCAATTCCTAACAATAGTGAAGAGGAGGAGGAATATTCTAACTGTGAGGATAACAACAAAGTCTAACCTCCTAATTTTTCACTGAATGTTTATGAGGAATATTTTGGTTATGTCTGTGCATACACATGAAGTAAAGCATTAGTTTAAACAAAGACCCAACATCCACACAATAAAGAAACAGAAAAATAGACACCCAACACTCAGTAAACTACACTTCCAAGAATAGAGTATGATCTGATAAATGATCTAAAAACTATCAAGGTAATATATCTTTATATGAACTTTGGAATATTCCCGCAATTAAGAAAAATGTCCAACAACACATTGTTCATTTAAAGTCCCCTACAACTAAGGATATGATTGCTTATGATAAGTATATTCTGGAAAATGTTAGAATTATGAAATGTCATGAAGATGGTCCTCCGTTTCAAAAAAAGAAACCTCCACCATTTCTACTGACCTTGTAGGTTTTTAATAAAAACATTCAAAATTGTATGGTTTAAATAGGAGAATCCTAAAATGTAATGCTACTATTTGTTTTTAAAAAGATAAATTCTCAAATTAAACCAACAAACATAAAAATCATACAACTAGATTGATCCTTTATCAAGGTTGTTGGTGAATTAAATGACATTTTAGTCAAATGTTCTGTTGATAATAGAGTTCTTCAGATAGTTGACATTGTGATAGTTGGTATCCACGAAGTTTACAAATTATTCCTTAGTAGGGATTGGCTGCACCATTTGAAATGATTCATGGATATTGACTTGACCCATTTATGGTTTTCCTAGAAAAGGGAGCCTAATCAAATTAGAATTAACAGGGAACCTTATATGAAATACATAACTAGTGACCCTAATGATGTTAATGAGCTAGTAAAACTAAATGATTTTTCAGTTATCGATTATTTCTCTGTTAACTTCAGTGTTGATTTCTTTACAATTTCATATTTAGAAGAAGAGTCAAATTTAGGAAATTTGAAAAGGGTTTTTTGTTCTGATCATGAAATTATTGATATTAGTAATATGATTATTGATATCATTAATATGTATAATTTTGGTGAGTCTCAACTCTGGTCACCTTATTTGGACGGCTCTAAATCAAAAGAAGGATTTGGTGTAGGTTGAATGCTTGTTGACCTGAAAGGTAACAATATTTTTATTTGTGTAGAGATGAATTCTTATGCATTAATAATGTTGCAGAATACAAAGCATTGATTCAAGGATTGTGTAAATCTCTTGATTTTCAAGTTAAATATATAAAGGTTTCTGAATATTATGAGACTATCATTAGACAGGTAAAAAATAATACATTTCCTTTCAGTTCATTTGAAGGCTTGTCAACATAGGGTATGGGATTTGATGTCAAATGTGTTAGCTTTTAATATTGAATTTGTACCTAGAGTTGCTAATCATGAAGCTGATCTATTAGCTAATGTCACTTCAAGGTTAATTCATGTAGATGATTTATCACCTAACAAATTTTTTGTTGAATTACTCATTAGACCTTCCATACCAAATACTCTTACTAATTAGAGTATCTTTGATGACGACGAGAAAATAATCAAGTCTTTGCACATGGATGGTAGTTTCAAAGACTCAATTATTGATGAGGTCACACATGAACAAAACTTGCAATACTTCTTGCAGAACAATAAGAATTGGTCATTTCATGAGTTTCTTAATAAGGTATAACCAATTCCCAGACCTGTTGTAAGGCTAGAGCATATTTATTATTTACATGATAAATTCAGGAAGGTGAATTATAAAACTAATAGTTATGTTATGCCAATTGAACTCATAGACCTGGGAAGCAAGGAAAACCCTCAATGTGTCAATCTAGGAGTCAATTCTTCACCTAAAGAAAAAAATTATTTCATTATCTTATTCAATAAATACAAGGATATTTTTGCTTAGACGTATGACAACCTCAAAAATTTTGACCCAAACATTATGCAACACATTATTCCTATTAGATCACATACTAAGCCTTTGCAACATAAGCTTAGGAAAATTCACCCAAATATTCAGTGAGTGGTAAACAAGAGCTAAATAAACTCGTAATAACCAAGATTATTTTTCCAATATGACATACACAATGGTTCACAAATCTAGTCACTGTTAGGAAGAAGAATGATGACATTCAACTTTGGATAGACTTTAGAAATTTGAATCAAGCCTTTGAAAAATACCATTATCTAGTTACGCCCATGGAACATATCCTTCAACATGTCTCAGGTTCTGGTATGTTGTACTTTCTAGATAGCTTCTCAGGATATAATTAGATCCCAGTCAATCCTATTGATCAGTTGAAAACCGTCTTTAGGACTCCTTAGGGTACTTTTTCATATACGAATATGCAATTTGGACTCATTAACATTGGGACAAACTTTAAGTGGGGAATGGACATAAAATTTAGAGGGAATTTTAATGAATCTGTAGTCATATACTCGAATGATGTCATTGTATTTTCTAAACGAAGGTTAGACCACTTGCAATATTTAAAGGGTGTTTTTGAAACATGTAGGAAATCAGGAATCTCCCTAAACTAAAAAAAAAAAACATTTTTGGAGTCACTGAATGTAAGATTTTAGGATGTATACTCTCAAAGAATGATATTATTATTAATCGTAAAAGGACGTAGACTATAAAATCTTTGAATCCTCCTAATTTTAAAAAGTTTGTCCAGTATTTTATGGGAAAAATTAACTTTGTAAGAAATTTTATCCTAAGCTTTTCATAGACTCTTAAACCCTTGCAATATTTGGTTAAAGAAATCGTTGTCTTAAAATGGGGAAAACCTCAAAAATAGGCTTTCAACACCATTAAACAAGCTATTATAGAAGCACCTACTCTTATGAGCTCTGACTTCTCTAAAAAAATTTATTGTACACTATTTCTTCGGATTCAGCCGTTGTTGTTGCGCTTACAAAAAATACTTATCAAGATATATAAATCATTGTTGCATTTATTGCTGAAAAATGTGTAACCAGGTTTGGTCTTCATAAATATGAAATGTACTTTTGAGTATTGGATATTGTCAAATGAAAAAAATAAATTAATATTGTTATTTTTGTAGCATGGGTTTCATGCTCAAGGTCTTTTTTTTAGAGGTCAAACACCCATTGAGTGCTTGTAGGGTTTATCCTATATTTATGAATTCAAAAGAGTAATTGTCATATGAAGAAGATGTTGGAATTATGGCTAATGTGTTGTCCTTGATGGAAACCTACTTGATAAAGAGGTCAACATTGGATGTCATGATTGTTGTGAAGTCTATAATAGATGATATAGATGATATGGATAGATAAATGACAATACAATGATAGATGAATAATAAAGGTAATGTTTGAGAAAGTATACATGGGTCCTACGAAGCAAGGTCACGTACATACACATGTATCGTGAAGAAAATACTCGTGCATAATCTGCACCATGGTAATCTGGATACTAAGGGTTTTTACCATGGTATTGGCCCATACTAATGGGTATGTCAACTGTTATTTGATCCCATCATAGGAACACCAATGACATTACTGAGGGATTGGCCTAAGTTATTGGTTAAGGCTAGAGATATATTAGGATATGGAGATCAAAGTGTGATGTGTACAAGTGATGGATTGTTTATTAATGATTTGATCTAAAATAGGTGTGCACCAGGGAGCATGGAGATGGATTAGATCTGATAGGTCTGAAATATATACTGTTGTAACCAAAATATGATCACATATCCATTTCTAACTAGGTGGATCAAAATACAACATGTAGGATTAATTTTACCATAGTAAAATCACTTTCACCATGGGAAATAATTTAGTAAACCATTTTTATTAAATTATTTTGTGATTAAAATAAATAAATAAAAAACTTAGCAAAACAAGGGTCTTTGTACGAACAAACCATGTTCCTGTTGCGGCATATATGCCCATTATACTCATGAGTGTCCCCTTTTACCCCAGATGTGTCAAGTATAGGAAGCTCAAGAAGCTTCTTCTAGAGGTTTGCAACCCATAGCTCCTCCTCCTCCTCCTGCTTCATCTCAACAAGTTGTGCCTACCAATTGTTTTCCTAACCAAGGATATCTTGATTCTCAACCTAAACAAGGTCAGGTAGCTCCCCCAACTAAATCATTTGGTCACCATTATTATCATGTTCTTATGATGAATTATGATGAGTTCAATACTGCACAAGTCGACATAAAAAATTGACCACGCCAATATGAAAAGCCATTCACTACATCAAAGAATGAGCCCCAACCTCAGGTTTCCATCGAGCCTCTGTCATCATCCAATGGTACCTTACAGATCCATCTGCATAAGGTAGAAGTCATTCCCAATATACATAAAGGTGCATTACATTGAAATGATTCTTCAGCTAAAGTTTCCCATACCAATAACATAGTAGATGACTTGGCACATCTCTTGCTTCCATGTCAATGCTCGAAGTCCTCCAAACCTTCCCATCCCAATAGAAATATTTACTCTTTGCATTGGGAGTTGTGGATACCATGATAACTGTATGATTATATTTGATGTTGACAAGTCAAAATATCCTTCCCTTCCTTCATATGTTGCTTTCCAAATCCTAGTCCCCATAAGAAACACCACTATTCAACAATGTATCATAGATGAAGGCACCTCCAACTATGTTATGGTTGCTAGTGTTTATAAACAACTTGGTTAACCTGACCTATCCCCTTCCACCATCACTCTCGATGCTTGGGAAAGTAATCCCTCATAGCCCCTTGGCTTATATCGCAACTCCCTTATCACTATTGCCGAAAAGTTTGTCTCTATTGACATCAAAGTTATTGATGCCCCATTAAATTACAACATCCTTTTGGGTTGTAGGTATACCTATGCTATGTTAGGTATCACATTTGTGGTTCACCATAGGATGTGATTTCCCCGTAATGGAAATATCGTCACCATCAATCAATTGACGTACTATGATCCAAAATCTTGGACTTCACCTAAGTCCAATATCTCATCAGTGACTTACAATTGGACTGTCTCTTCCCTCACCAATGTCTCTCCTCGAGTCTACAAATACTCCACCTTTATTGGTGCTTATTATGGTCCACCACCTACTCCTTCTATGCCTGGATCATCCAGTGTTTGCATGCTCTAGGAATCACATACCACCAAGAAGCAGTCTGGTATGTCTTCACAATAGCCAACACCTCTGTAACCTATTGTTTCTAACTAAACCAAAATGTGTGGTACTACTCCTCAAGGACCATTTCCTTCTATTGGTATCTCTCCTAGTCCCTTTCATCTCAGAACCATTCCCCCAGGTCTTAACCATCTCGGAGTTGTTCCCCCAATTCATTACCCTTTTGGTTAGATATCTTCTGTATTTCCACCGCTTGGACTTTATTCTACACATTTCATGGCTATGTTGAGTTTACCTAACATTACCTTAGGGACCCCATTCTGGTACATTGATCCTCCCGCAAACACTACCCCCAATCAAATCACACCTTACACTACTTTGAAACTAGTTCAACACGTTGTTCCTACCCATTCATTTTCTTTAGTTCCACAAAAATGTCAACAAGAACCTACTCCTATTACAAAAGCATCTAGTGAGGAGGGAAAAGCCCATAAAAAGGGAACTAAGGACAAGGCACCCAAAACAACTCCAACACCTCCTAAGAACCAAAGCTTACTACTACATGTGATTTGTGTGATGTTGTTGGTCATTCCACCAACAATTGTCCTGAACTCCCTCATTTCAAGAATGTTGTCTCTGATACCATCCCTGATTCTAACATTCTTAAGGTCCATGTCACCTTACCTGAGTCAGCTTCGAATAACAAATCATTACGCACAAATCACCCATGTGCTTTGTGTGATAATTATGGCCATTATTATCATCTTTTCCCCATCTCGAATATTTTTGTGATACACTTCAAGTTCTTCACAAGTTAGGGGCTACTCATAGTGATTCCACCTTTCCTCTACATGCGGGTTTTAGTCCCACTCATGTACCAGAGTATTAGGTCTCTCAACCACCCATCATGATCCCTCCGCCTGATGTCGAGGTGACAGATAGTACCACTCCTATTCTCTACCTATCGTCATCCATTTGATCGATGTATTGGGACTCCCTTGATGTCTCCTATTGTGATTTTGTTGAACCTTCTTCGATGAACACTTTGGTCTCAACATCAGTAGATGTCACATCTACTAGTGATCCATCTCCCAGCCTTGTTGATGTGTATGTGAATCTTGTCTCTCATGATGATGTCTCAGGTAGATCCTCTTCATCATGTGGTCTCTTTCTCTACTCCCCTTATCTTCCATTCTAATGGAGTCATTATGGAATCCATGACCACCCCTCATTATCATTGGGGTGATATGCACCATCCTGCATACTTCCTTCCACAACAAACCCATGAACAGTATGTTGTGGAGTTCAAAGACTTCAATCATGGTGAGGTTGATTAGTTCCAAAATCCCTTACTTCAGACCCATGAATTGGATCCACATCCAACTTGTGGCTATTATGTTGCCACACAATGTATGATACACTTTCTAAAGTGCATGAGAAAAAATTCTCCCCGACCCTCTTAGTGCATTCTAGTAGTGTTGACTCTAGTACCGCTATTTTTCCCCATTTAGAAGAACCTCTAGATACCCGTATCACTTTAGATAACTCTAGGGATGATCTACTTAATCATTCCTCCATCCCCCATAAACAACCCAATCCCTTAGATGTTGTTGTTGTTCAACCCTAGCATTTTCTTGGCAAGCATTAGTTCATTATATGTAAAGCCACTCTTTGCTATAGTGACACCATGTATGTGAACTTGGAAATTCAGTCCATTTGACTCATAGATGCAGTACCAAATGAGAATTGTTATCCACCATTTCATTCATCTTACTGAATGATTTATCAATTCTTCCCACAAGAAGACATCCATAAGATAAATAAATGGCGAACCAAATCCTCAAATTGTGTTTGGAGTCCACTACTCTAAGTACATCCGGTGTGCCCATAGCATGCTACATATATCCATACAAATCTTGGGGGCACATATGCCACTGAATATCCTCATCATTGTCTGGAGGACCTTGTACTAGTGGGGTCAAATGCTCGAATCCCTTATTTGAGCACTTGGAACAACATTGCGCTCCATTGTTGGCTTGAGGGTTCCTAACCTAGGTTCGGAGTTAATTAGCCAAACAAATATCTACACTACTAGCCCTTTCAGCAATAGCCCGCAGAGTGCGGAGTGAGGTCTCACACGAAGTAGTATGGGGGGATGTTGGAACCAAGTTTCCACACCCTTGAGATGTCTGAGGGGTCGTTTTAGTCCAACTGTGAATAGCTTCGCACAGGTCACTTTACGCACTATCCTGACCTGCGAGGCCTTCACAATCTGTTATAATCACCTTCACGTAGCCCTCACCAAGGGCTGAGGTGATTTCGCACTGCCCTAGCATTGATCTGCACTACTTACCCAAGTTATACCATGGATCTTATTTATCTTCTTATAACTGTCAGTTATCTTCGCCTAAACAAATACTTTATCTTATATTCACTTTATCAACACATTCATATAAGTTTTCACATCATATAAACAATAGAAATGCAATTTATATCTGATACATTCAATGCACAAAACAGGAAAAAGATACACATAAATGATGTAAAAATTCTCTTTATTACTTCTCCAAAGGTTACAGACTCGACCTGCCCTATGCACTTAACTACAGTGGTCCACACAATCAGCTGCGAACTACTAGCCCTCTGCACACTTAGCTGTAGAGCCTTCTCCTACTCTATGACTCAAATACTCGACTCTACACTTAGATCAGACTCAATTCTCCTATTTTCTCTTCATTCCTTTTTTTCCTTTATAACTTAGAGCCTCTCTCTGTTTATACAATCCCATGGTCCGTGAACCATGGGTATATTTCTAAAGCCAACATTACATTACAAAAATGAGGGTGAACAACCCTATGACTCATTTACAATATTCACACTCCACGCCCACAAAACACGGAGTATTTACATCGAACTTGGTCAAAATCTAGGCTTTAAGCCCCAAAACTTGCCTTCGGGGTCTCGTGCCCAACAGGCTCCCAACACAAACATCATGACTTGCCCTTAAGTCACTCTATCAGTGCAGAGATCTTCGCGTGGAGACCTCTCAACTCTATCCAAATTGCTGCAAGATCGGAAGTGCACTCACTGCCTTAAATGCCTGCTTCCTGCTCCGTTTGGTAAACCAAGTATCACATCATGAATAGTGACTATAATGGTCACTTTCTAGCCCACTCGCGTGATAGCGCAGCTACCCGTGGGCTGTTGCGCACCTTGTGACACTTCGCTCCTACACACAGTCCTATCATCGTGCAGCTCTCGGGCAGAGTAGTTTATAGTCCCGCACCTCCTTTCAAATTCCCGGAGTGCTAAGACTATGTTTCCCACTCGTAGTCAGGTGGTCAGGCCACCTGTATACAGCTTCAACTGACTATCAATCACTTTTTCTGGGAAAAGTCCACCTTTTAACTTTATATCTGCATTGCGCACTTTACCATGTACATTGCGCCACCATCAGTGATCCCTTTAGTAATATACGGCCCGATCCAAGGCATCACACTGATCAACTCTCAACGGTAGCTCCTAAATTTCTGAATGGAACCGTGCGCCTCCTATCTTATCACCACGGCCTTTTTATCAAGAAAGTCCTTCTTTATTCCTTCCTCACCCTTCTTGACTTCTTCTTCCATCATGGCATTTTTCGCCCTTAACCAAAATTTTTCCTTCATGAGTTCTTGGAGACTAAGATCACCTTGCTAGATCTCTTCATCAAGTCTCAAGCGTTCTTCTTCGTTTAGTTGCACGATCCCTTCCTCCAAGGCTCCATAATTCGTCATATCCTTGGGCTTTGTTATGCGTGAACTAGCCATGATAGACTCCATTGGCATTACAACGTTCGCTCCATAGGCAAACCTAGAAGGTGTATTTTTAGTCAGTTCCTTGCAGGTCGCCCTATAAGCCCATAAAACTGTTGGTACGTGCAGGTCCCAATCACTTCGCTATGCATTATATACCTTGTTTAGTGCTCTGCACACCTTGTTAAATGCTTCCACATGGATAACCTTGTGCGTGCTCATTCTCTCCACACCCTCTCATTCTAACTTGAGGAACCATTTATGCATTTTCCCCCCAACACATGCTTATTGACTGTATCTCCCAATGTGAAGTTCATGTGCATCTGCATAGGTTTTTTCCCATATATCGGCATGCACTTGGCTAGATGTGCACATGATTTATCCTACCCATTGTATTTATCCATCAATCACACTCTAGGCTTCCCAAACTGTGTGTGCAACATTTTCCTTCATGCGCGTGAGTCTCCAAAGCTTCCTCTATGTGTACCGCCCCAACTTGCGGGCGCAGTGCATAGTACCCAATTCAAGGCCTGGAAACGTTGCTTTTCCAGCACCTCCCTTTCGAATTTTTCCAAGAAAGAATCTATCTCACCTAAACCATCATACATAGGTAGATCTCTCGTTTTTGTCAATAAACAATGTAGTGACCATGTCAGCATGTTACAATTAAGCGTGGTTACCTTGTGTAACCAGTTCTGCCATCGTTCTATCTCCTCATTTGAATCTGAAGTACAGGAGCTTTCGCGGTCCCATGAGATCCATCCATCCACAGTGGGATTTACCCAGTCTTACTTTCACGTGGTTATCTTGTAGATTCAGTCCAAATCGTTGTCATTTTCATACTCATGCACCAGCTCTGTATAGTGTGATCATTCCACCGGGTCCAAGGGTATAACTACATGCAGAGACTTCTTCTCAGAAACCATCTTGTGCTTCTTCAGATTAATCACCCCGATCATGTCAGTTGCCCAAACAATTCCTAAGAGTGTAGGGTAGGGATTGTTGTCATCAACAATATTTATCACTTCAAAGTCTTCTATCACGCTCACTCCCTCAATATCCATGGTGATTACCTGCAATATTCCCATAGGTATTATCTTTTGCTGGTTCTCCATTCACAGCTGGATAGGAGACCATTGTAGCGTAGGCCTCCCCATGCGCTCCCATGTCTTCTTCAGCAAAACATTCGCATCCGATCCTAAATCCAGAATTACTTGGTCCATCTCATATTCTCCAGTCTACGCAGTTAGCCTCATTTCTCTCTCTATCCTAGTCTTGTGTTTTCCAATCTTATGGACTATGTGTGGTTCTCCTGGTGTGGTCCTAGTGCATCTGTTAATGAGTTCCTGCAATCATTTTATAGCCTTATTGTCCCGCAGTAGCTTCATGCACGTTTCTAGGAATGTCGTAAGCATAGATGGGTCCATGTTCTACTCCAGTCTATCTTTTATTTCTGAAGTGGAGGCATCAACGAAGCTCTTCTTAGCTTCCATGAAGGTTTACTTATCGTGCTCCAAATCAAACTCTGGTTCTTTTGTCAGAGCCTTGCAAACCCAAATACTATCTTCAGGTTGTTTTCCTTTATCATCTACCATCGTGATTCCACTTTGGAGCACAATGTTCACATTTGGGTCTTCCTCATGCGGCTTAGACCTCATCATCTGCAAGTTCTGAGTTGGAGGAGGTGGTAGCACTCCCTTATCACATATCCTAGCCATTAGTGTAGGAAAATCCTCTGTTTCATGACAGAACAAGGTACAATACAAACATGATGGACACATTGGGTTCATACAATCACGGGCATAATGTCCTGGCCCTCTGCAATTGTAGCATATTAGTTATTCGCGACCTCTTCCAGGTCCTCCTCCACCTCAGCCTTGTTCGCGCCCCCCAAATTCAGTTCGCGCCACTCCTACATTTGGATCTAGGGGCCACATTTCGGCCTAAACTTTATAGGTGGGAGTTCTATCCATCATTAGCTCATAGATTCTACAAGTGCACTCATTGTTTCCAACCGATCTACAAAAATTAGAGAACAACTATTGCAAATTCTATGTGTACGTTTGTAACAAATGGCAGTTGTTTGTAGCATGCTTTCCTCATATTTGAAAAATCGCACACCACAAAGTAGGTGTTGTGTTAGGTCCTGCTTGGGCTTCTGGCCTTAATGACATTGGTCCTCCTCTCACGAGGTAATTCACAAACACAAGGTAGTGGTCCTTATCATGACCTTGACCCTTGCATTTTACGCAGCATACTGCTTCACGCACTTCTGGTTAGGCTATCCTGTTCTGTTTCAGACTCTGCATATCAAGGCATAAGTTTTTCAACAGCGCATGGATATGCTAAACCCCCAAATTAGGATCATGCATCAAGGTTTCATGTAGCCTCATCACAATCTCCAAGGCCTCTGCCTGAGTCATTAACCTCGATTGTGATAGCGCGTTCCTCAAACGCGGTGTTAGCGATGCTAAAAACCATTCACGGTGCTGTCCATTTGTCAAAGTCATATTAGCTTCGTAAATCAATCACTTCAGTCTCTGATCCAGCTCCCTAGGAATCTCACCTGGTAGCATTGTGATCTCCTTGAATCCAATGATCGATTGCACTTCTGACTTTGGGCTGCTAAATTCTCTATTTAGCACAATTTGGATATTCGCGATTCCGGCATTCGGTTTGTCATTAGAATGCTTAATATACCATGTCAGCACGCAATCCTGTAGAGTGTTCACCAACGTTGCTTTCTTTATATTGTCATCTGTAACTCCCTGCACTTCCCATACAACTCTTATCAGAAACCAAAATTGGTCCGGATCTTCTTTTCCTACTCCCTTGAACACAGGAAACTTGATCATTCTTTCCATACTGACTCGTGGTGGTGACAGAGGTGGTACTGGCAAAGATGGAGGTGAAGGCAGTGAAAATGGTGGCGGTTTGGGTGGGGGTGGTATGCATCGAATCCTTTGTCTTGTCAAATGGATCTCAGTTCACAGCGAGACCTTCGCGAGTTCTTCCTCGTCTCGTCATGGAGGTGAAATCAAAGGGCTATTGTTTGGTCCCTTACTTCCTTCGCTCATATAGGTTTTTCCACTCGCGGTCCTTTGAGAAAGCATCACTTTACCTCGCTATAGCTGACTGAAGTATATACTGTGAAATCAGTAATGAATCCTTCTATAATTCGATCGAGCCCATGATCAACAACACATGTGATATTATCCTCTGATGCTTCCATTTTGTGCACAAAATCGGGGTCCACACAATAGGATTGTCAAGTTTCCACCTTCCTTGACTATCTGCTAGCTTTGTGATCCACTCGTACAACTCAGTAGGGAAAGATGCGAAAAATATTTTGTGGATATCTGTGTACAGGTAGCAGTCTAACCACTCTTCTTTTGTCCATTGCGGATTCCTGTTCTCCTACGCTGCAAACTCGTGAATTATTCTATCTACCAACCTTCAATTTCCTTCCTAGTTGGATTCAAATGATATGACATCAGACATATCTATGCAGATTCTGGTCCCAACAATGGAACAATTTGTTGGCTTGAGGGGGCCTCACCCAGGTTTAGAGCTAATTAGCCAAACAAATCCCTACACTACTGGCCCTTTTAGCAATAGCCCATGGAGCGCGGACTGAGGTCTCACCAGAAGTAGTATGGAGGGATGCTGGAATCAAGTTTCTGCACCCTTGAGATGTCTGAGGGGTCGGTTTAGTCCAACTGTGAATAGCTTCACGTAGGTCACTTCATGCAGTATCTTGACCTGTAGGGCCTTGGTGATCTGTTATAATCACCTTCTCGTAGCCCTCAGCAGGGGCTGAGGTGATTTTGCACTACCCTAGTAGTGATATGCGATACTTCCCCAAGTTATACTGTGGATCTTAATTATCTTCTTAAAACAGTCAGTTATCTTCACATAAATAGATACTCTATCTTATATTCACTTTATCAACACATTCATATAAGTTCATGCATCATATAAACAATATAAATTCAATTTATATCTGATACATTCAATGCACAAAACATGAAAAAGATACACAAAAATGATGCAAAACTTCTCTTTATTACTTCTCCAAAGGTTACAGACTTGACCCGCCTTGCGCACTCATCTATAGGGGTCCACGCACTCAGTTGCGGACTACAAGGCCTCTGTGCACTCAGTTGTAGAGCCTTCTCCTACTCTACAACCCAAATACCTGACTCTACACTTAGATAAGACTCAATTCTCCTATTTTTTCTCCATTCATCTTTTTCCTTTACAACTTAGATCCTCGCTCTATTTATACAATCCCATGGTCCACGGACCATGGGTAGATTTCTAAAGCCAACATTACATTACAAAAATGAGGGCGGACAACCCTATGACTCATTTACAATCTTCGCGCTCTGCGCCCACAAAATGTGGAGTATTTATAGTGGATTTGGTCAAAATCTGGGCTTTAAGCCCCAAAACTTGCCTTGGGGGGTCTTGTGCCCAACATCCATAAATTCCTCTTGCTAGGGGGCATTATTCCCACCTTTGCATACCTGATAAGTCCCTACGTCATCATATGTGGAGGGGAAATGTCACATGCTTGGGGGCATGATTTCCCTCCCTAGCCACATTCTCACTTGATTAACATAAGTCTATACCTAGAACCTAATGATCTACGTATGGTCGATTATACTATAATTACTTGGATAGTTTTCCATACCGGCCTCTCTAGCGAGTCATATGCACATCATATATCGTAGATGCTTGATACCATATATCAAAATATTCTACTTTATGTCATGCCACACTTACCACTGAGTCCCTATGCTTGACTTGGTGGGTGGGGATGATCCTATAACTTTTCTATTAGTTCTTTCCTGTGTTCATGTCTTACCTTGATTCTCCACCGGGAACCATCCTTCCCAGAAGCATTAAGGTCATTTTTTAGATAAGTAAGGCTACCTACCTAAAAGTAAATGATCCAAATTCTGATGGTCAGTTTGTTCGCTATGATATCCACATGATTTAGGGCCTTCTCCTCTCCAGATTCTTCAACAACTCAATATTCAAATGAATTGGATTTGGGTGAAAAAATCCCTTTTATAGGGAAAACCCTAGTTTTTCTGTCACCCATTGTGACCAAACCGTAGCTCCGTTTGATGAAATATTAGGACTATTGGAAAGATATCACCGAGTTCTATAATGGGTTGCTTTTTGTTTGGTAATTTGATAATTCAATAGGAAGAAATTTTTTTTTCCATGACGTCTCACTTTGCTACCTATTAAAATCAAATTTCTTCATTTGAGCCACACGTACTCTGGTACCACTTTACCTTTGCACTGGTTCACTTACCTATTGATTTTAGTCATGAGTAACAATCATTTACTCATGTTTTTATTGTTCCCTTTGGGCCTCCCCCATGTGGAAACATCATCAACTCACCCTTATTTAGATCGTCCAAGATGAGTCACCCTTGTATCTATGGAGTCTGTTCTGAGTCCTCTTGAGTCCAATTTCACTATTCCATACATTTTTGTGTCACATCCATCCTAGTGTAGTCATATTTTTTCTCCAGCTATATTGCTCCATCTTTGAAAATCCCCCATATGAGTAATTGGCCATCCCATCTAGAATTGAGTCAGCCACTGTGAGGTCAACCATGCATATCATGCTTTGAAAAGGGAAGTCATTAGTTTGCCACTCATATTATTTTGTTCCATCATCATCCCTAGTTTTAGTCCATTAGTGACTCTACTATGATACCTTATGCCTTTTTTAAGGATTCCTCATTTCATTAACTCTAGTCAGCCCTGTTTTGTCGACTTCATCACATTTATTCCACAGGTGTGGTCTAGAGGGAGGTGTACCTTGGTTCCAACTTCCAGTTTGGTTCAATGCCTTAGATCAAGCAAACAGAATCATCATTTCCCTTTCACTTGGTTGTTTCTTGTGTGCTCAACGCCAACTCCTTATTGCATGATTACGAATCATACACTTGATAGTTCAGGGATCCAGACAATTGTCTTAGTGATTCCAAAGTGTGCATGAGATGTTCTAGACCTCATTATAGGGTGGCCCTTTAGGTAGCGCCACACATGCCACGATGTCCGTCAACATTGATCCAGCCTCAAATGCAGTTTCATAGATGTGATGGGTTCAGTTTCAACCCCTGCAACGCCCACAACATGCATGTCTCCTTTAGATGATCCATTCAGATCTTCATATCCCTTTCCTATTAAATAACGTTTCTTTAGTGGTGATCCCCCCTCACCATGTCATCTTGAGGGGCACTATGTATCATGTACTAATATGTTATTGTATTCGGTCTTGGCCTATGTCTTTCCAAGCACATTATGTATATGGGATCCATTGTATTATTTTCTGGCTTATTGATGCCAGCATATCATGTATCATGTACTTTGTAGCTCAGTCCCACATTGTTGGGCTCGCCATAATTTTTTGTACGTAGTTATCTCGGCGGGTATAGGTATGCTTCTCCCGCCTCATTTAAGATCATGCACTCCAACATAAAAGGATACTTCGATCAGTCTAGTAGGTCTCGTGCCCTCCATTTTTCTATGTCCTTGCATTACTTCAGGTCCCTCTCTCTCTCTCTCTCTCTTTTGGTGTCTCATGGAAGTGTCACCTATAACATATTTCGGGCATGTAATTTGCTCCTAACACTCATACGTTGGGGGGGAGTGGAGCCCTAGAACAGAACTCAAGTTAGATCTTCTAGTTGACCAGAGGGAGGCTTGGTGGATGGTCTTATGGGAAGCGCAAAATAGAATGGATTCTTGGACAAATTTTGCATAGTTCTGGGAGACATTTAGCTGGCTCATTTCCAGAATTGCATAGTGCAGGCTGCCCGAGAGGACAACCTCAAGCTCTACACAGTTCTGGGTAACAATGTAGGGTCACTGAGGGCTGATACTACGTAGTGAAGCTCAGTGGAGGTCTAGTTGATGGAAGGTTATCCAGTCGAAAAAATTTCAGGAAAAATGGTTAAGTGTGTAAGTGAGCGAACTCATGTATATATGACCTTGTGAACAGACACTTAACATGACTCGACAATAAGACCGATCAAAATCCTAGGTGACTTTTTACTCAAAAATGAAAGTCAAAGGATGCTTCTAAAAATAGTCCCATTACATAGATATTTTCAATCTGAATCTAATTCAATTTGAATGGGCTAAAATAGACTTCAGATGAAGAAGTTATGGTAAAAATAAAATTTCCCAATGTCCTTTGAAAATGAGGCATTTTCTTATTAAATGGGACTTAAGAGAAATTTGCGTTCCTTAAGGAAATTGCATAGGAAAAAGCCAAAGGAGGACTTAAAGCAAGGGTGGAAGGACTCCTCAATTGCGATCTCCGATATATCACATTCGAGGAAAGCCTTCATGCAATATTAGAACCCCAACTATATGCGATTGTGATTAAAGCGGTGAGCCGATCAACGATTGCGATGATTAGATCAGTGGATTGGCATCGGCAATATATATATAAATATATATATATATATATTATATATAATATATATATATATATATATAATATATATATATATATACATTGCATCGGAACCATATAGCGGATGTCACACATACCTCGGGCCATTGGACATTGCAAGATGCGATATGCGATGTGCCAATAGCGTGATCGGAGATCGACACAGTCAAAGCGAAGACCCCTGAGGTCGTTGCGACATCGATATTGTGATATGTCAATATAGTGATGGGACCGATAGCGATATGCCGATATCGGCGATCGGTGATTGATGATCCCCAATACAAAGGGTCAATGCACATCGTGATTGCGACTTGCGATAAAGAGTTTGGACCCGATAGAATTATGGACGTGATTTCAAAAATTTTGAAATGTGGAATTACAATATTTCTATGCATTTCCCGTGTATTGGGTTGTTTTGGCCTACGCCATGCGATAGCGATATGCGATAAAGCGCGAACCCGAAAGGGATTATAGATGTGACTATATATCATTTGAAATTCAGTTTATGCAGATTTTCTATGTATTTCATGTAATTGTGTTTTGGCCTTATGTAATGTAATTCGTGATGAGCGATGAAGAGAACGCCTGATAGTTTTATAGGGGTGATTCTATATTATTTGAAGTCAGGTTAAAAGCTCAATGATGTGTTTTCGCCAGTTTTCCCTGTGTATTGCGTTACGTGTTTGAACGTAGCATTTCTACAGGAGGAAGGCCAAACGACTGGGTTTCCTATACTTGCTGGTGCATTTCATTGGAAAAAATAATTCTTTAATTAATCGATCAATCTTCCATGTTTTTGGGAAGGTTGCTAATGTGTTATAACAACAAAAGTAACACAAAGAGTGGGATTCTGAGATGCGCAGGTAGAGTAATGCACAGAGGAAACTCAGAGAAGCCCATATATGTTTGCATGCTAAGGAATCCATTGGAAAGCTCAATATATTCTAGAAGGCAGTTTGCGGAGTCGGGGTGACTCGGAATTAGAGGGTTGCTCAGAGGTCAAATGAAACTGGAAGCTCGTGAGAGGCAGAGCCAAGAGCCATAGAGCCAAGAGCCAGAGCTGAGAGCCAAAGCTGAGAGCCAGAGCCAGAGCCAAAGCAGGGAGCCAGAGTGAGAGCTAGAGCTAGAGCTAGAGCTAAGAGCCAGAGCGAGAGCCAAAGTCAAGAGAACAACAAAGAGATCAAATGATCTAGCTGTTTCTGGTGTCTAATGTGTGCTGAAGACAAAAGAAGGAGTTCCAGAGACAGTAAGAGAATTCGGAGGGAGTTGGTGCAAGGTAGAGCTCAACATAGCTCAGAGCGTTGATTGAAGGAATTTAGTCCAGAGAAGCCTAGATATGTCTGCAGAGTATGGACAGCCAGCAGGATAAGATGGTATTCTAAATGCATAGGTTGAGTTGTAAACCAATGGAGTTGAGCGTGGAGCTTGTAAAAGAATTCAACCATAATCCCAAAGAGCCTAGTCGAGTTGATTAGAGCTCAAGGAGACATAGCCCAAGATATTAGGGTGAACTCCATATTATATTGTTGTCTTATGTGTTTTCTTATTTGTTGCTTTTATTTACTGTTATCTGAGTTTTATTTAAGCATAAGCAAATGAACTCGAAACACATAAACAGTTAAGGGCAAACATAAGCATACACCTCTTTCAAGTTCATTTAATTCTGCATTTATCAATCACAAGCATAGAACTTGGGAATATATAAGCTTTCGAGTGGGAGAGGTTCTTGTAAGCTTGATAAGAAGCCTTTTAGTTCCCCATTTCAAATCAGGTGGTATCGGAACCATATATCAGAGCACCAAGTTGATTAACCCCACCTTCAAAGAAGGTGATATCAAAGAAAAGTTATACTAGAGCAGGTTGTATCATGAAGTAGGTGGTATCATGATGCAAGTGGTGTCAGATCAGAATGCTTGATTGACAAAGCAATCTATATGCTTGTTTGACTTGAGAGGTGTTCAAACAATAGCAAGAATTTTGTTGTTCGATTGTTTGTAAACTGATTGTTGTTTGAGTTTGCAGAGGTGAAGGGAAAGCTATTGTTAGCTAAGTCTAGGAGAAGACAAGAAGGAAGAAGGGCTGAAGGCATTCTTCTTATCCCAAAGGAACTCAAAGAAATCCTTGAAGCACAAGAGGTTTGTTGCAAAAGGTTTCTTGAATAAGCTCTTTTTTAGTCTTGTTGAAGTTCTTTTGTTCATTTTGATAATGACAAATTCTACAATTGAGTCGTCAAATTCTCCTTTCTTTACAAGATTCTTTCATTAAGACATGAAGCAAGACTTATTCATCATGATGGATATGGTGAGAGAAATGTATGAGGATGGAAGGAAGAGCATCATACTTCGAGAGTAGTTGAATTCCATGAAGGAAGAGAAGCAATTGCTTTATGAAAAATTGCAGGAAATGGAGAGGCAACTTCATATTGCAAATATGAACCTGGAAAGGAAGCATGAGTTGGAGACACAACTCTTTGTTGCCAAAAAATCCTTAGTCAAGTATCAACTTGAAGAAGAGATAAACAATTCCTATTTTTCTTCAAATACTTGTAAGAATGTTTATATTGGTTCTTTTGAAAAACATACCAGAGGCATAGGTTCCAAGTTAATGTCCAAGATGGGCTATGAAGGAAAAGGCTTGGGAAAATATGCACAGGGTATTGTTGAGCCAATAATGGTTGAGGAAAGGCCTAAGTATTTGGGTCTTGGCTATGGATAGTCTTATGGAGAAAGTTCCAGACCTGCCATGAAGACCATTGAAACAGTTCCAAGAAGGAGTTTCATTGCAGGTCTTCTACCTCAAGAGTGTGAAGATTGTACTCTTGGGGAATGCAATAGTGTGAAGCATACTTTGCAGAAAGAAGGTTTATATCAGAATACACTTGAACCAGAGAGTTGTGGAAACTCTGAAAGTCTTGAAGAGATTGATGATGTTCCAAAGGGAGCTACTTCTTCATTCAGTTCACCTCCTTATGAAGGTAATAAAGGTGAAAGAGAAAGGTATAAATCTAGTTCTAATCATATTCCTTTTGATTATGTTAAGCATGATAAATTTCCATATAAGTATGGGAAAAGAATTCCATTTTCCTTTTGTGGTTTGGATAACCATAATGTTTCTAGATGTTGGAAGAGAATGGCCACATACAGGAAACTTTTGAAGGAAAGGAAGAAAGAAGCCAAAGGTCCATTGGACAAGACAAATCATGTTGTCAAGAGGATGCACATGTGTTGCACTTACTGCCATAAGCAAGGATACATTGCTGAAAAGTGTTGGACTCTGAATTCAACAATGCTTCCACGAAACTTCAAGAAGGTGGAAAGAAATAATGGCAGGAATAGAAAGAAAGATTCCATGAATGATGTGTCTCACGATGATTCACATGTTCATGCTGATGTTCAGACAAAGGAAGGACCTTTGAAATGGATTGGTAAGAAATGGTTAGAATTATTATCGAATTAAGATTGCATGTCTTTTTGAAAATGCATTATATCAAGTCATATCTATTTGCATTTCTTTGTTAATGGAATGCAAGTTGCAGGGTTTTACCAAGAAGGTAAATGGAAAACTTGAGTAGGAGACTCACTTTATTGCTGCAACATTATATTCATTTTAGCTTCAAAAGTATAGTGTGCTTAAGCGAAAGTTGAAGGATGAAATGCATGCATAAGCATGATGTGCATGAACACAAGGATGTTGATGATTTCCTTGGATTTGAACATGTATGTGTGATTAACTTGAAGGGTTGATTTCTTTTTTGTAAGCATGCATGTAATGCAATTTTGACTTGAGAAAAGTTGATTTGGTCTCCAAGATGGAGATGATGATGAAGTGTTTCAATTTTGAAAAAGAATTCTAAATATCTTTTTCTACATGCTTGACTTGAAGCGTCAATTGTTTTAAAGGCATGTTTTGTTGGCTTGTTATCTAGTCAATCATTTGTATGTAGATGTAAAGACATGGAGGTGTTCACAAGATGTGAAATCTATTTCTTTTGTTGAAGCAAGAGTTTAGGCTATCCAGTTGTTGTCTGTAATCCTGTTGTTGCTAACAATTGTTGTTGACAATGTCAAACAGGTACAAATGAAAATTTTGTGAAGAAGATGTAGCTTCACATTGGTTTGCGCCACCTTGGATCAATTATCAAGGAAGAGAAGTTCAAACTACCTTTTATAACCTTCTCAATAGGAGTTTTGCATGAAATCAAGGAGGACAATGCTAACAGGAGGAAAACAGTTCTTCCCAGGAGGACCAATGCATCCAAGAAGGAAAGTTCTTAAAGGCTTTGGTTCAAAGGCACTATGCAAGGCAAGTGTATGGAGGCTAAAAGAAGAGGGTGATGTACTCTCGTTTATTGTTTAGATCAGTATATCAGACTCTTGGAGACCAAAATATTTTTAGTGGGAAGGCGTGATCAGAAAATGATCCTAGATGACTTTTTACTCAAAAATGAAAGTCTAAGGATGCTTCTGAAAATAGTCCCATTGCATAGATATTTTCAATATGAATCTAATGCAATTTTAATGGGATAAAAACAAATGCGGATAAAGAAGTTATGGTTAAAAGAAAATTTCCCAATGTCCTTGGAAAAGGAGGAATTTCTTATTAAATGGGACTTAAGAGAAATATGTGTTCCTTAGGAAAATCACATCGGAAAATGCCAAAGCAGGACTTAAGGCAAGGGTGGAATGACTCCCCAATTGAGATATACGATATATCGCATCGAAGGAAAACCTTCATGAGATATCGGAACTCCAACTATATTTGATTGCGATTAAAGCGATGAGTCGATCAACGATTGTGATGGATGACTGCGATTGTGATGATCGGAT
>APFE030996899.1:41972-60952 GCA_000404065.3 Pinus taeda
CGGAACCATACAATAGACATCGCACAAACCTTGGGCCATTGGACATTGCGAGATGTGATATGTGACGCACTGATAATGCGATCGGAAATCGGCACAGCCAAAGGGAAGACCCCCGAGGCCATTGCGACAACAATATTGCGATATGCCGATAGAGCGATGGGGCCAATAGCGATACATCGATACTAGTGATCGGTGATCCCCAATACAAAGGGCCAATGCACATCATGATTGCGAGTAGTGATAAAGAGTCCGGACCCGATAAAATTATGGACGCGATCTCATAAATTTTGAAATCCAGAATTACGAGATTTCTATGCAATTCCCATGTATTGGGTTGTTTCGGCCTATGCCATGTGATAATGATATGCGATAAAGAGCGGACCCAAAAGGGATTATAGATGCAACTGTATATCATTTGAAATCTGGTTTATGTGAATTTTCTATGTATTCTGTGTAATTAGGTTTTGGCTTTATGCAATGTGATTTGCGATGAGCGATGAATAACATGGACACGACAGGTTTATAGGGGTGATTCTATATTATTTGAAGTCTGGTTAAACACTCAATGATGTGTTTTCACCAATTTTCCCTGTGTATTGTGTTACGTGTTTGAACATGCGATTTCTGTAGGAGGAAGGCCAAATGACCGAGTTTCCTATACCCACCGATGCATTTCAGTGGAAAAACTTATTCTTTAATGAATTGATCTGTCTTCCATGTTTTTGGGAAAGTCGCTAATGTGTTATAACAACACAGATAACACAGAGAGTGGGATTCTAAGAGGCATAGGCAGAGTAATGTACAGAGGAAACCTAGAGAAGCCCAGATGTTTGCATGCTGAGAGATCCATTGGAAAGTTCAGTATATGCCAGGAGGCAGTCTGCGGAGTCGGGGTGACTCAGAAGCAGAGGGTCGCTTGAAGGTCAAGTGAAACTAGAAGCTTGCAAGAGCCAGATCCAAGAGCTAGAGAGCCAAGAGCCAAAACCGAGAGCCAAAGCTAGAGCCAATGCCAGAGTGAGAGCCAAAGCTAGAGCTGAGAGCTAGAGCCAGAGCCAGAGCCAGAGCCAGAGCCGAGAGAACAACAAAGAGATCAAATGATCCAGCTGTTACTAGTGTCTGATGTGTGTTGAAGATAGAAGAAGGAGTTTCAGAGGAAGTAAGAGAATTCTGAGGGAGTTGGTGCAAGCTAGAGCTCAACATAGCTCAGAGCGCTAATTGAAGGAATCTAGTCCAGAGAAGGCTAGATCTGTCTGCAGAGTATGGACAACTAGCGGGATAAGATGGTATTCTAAACCCAAAGGTTCATTTGTAAACTAATGGAGTTGACCGTGGATCTTGTCAAAGAATTCAACCATAATCCCAAAGATCCTAGTCGAGTTGATTAGAGCTCAAGGAGACGTAGCCCAAGATATTAGGGTGAACTCCATATTATATTGTTGTCTTATGTGTTTACTTACTTGTTGTTTTTATTTACTTTTATTTGAGTTTTATTTCAGCATAAGCAAATGAACTCAAAACACACAAAAATTTAAGGACAAACATAAGCATACACCTCTTTCAAGTTCATTTAATTCCGCATTTATCAATCATAAGCATAGATCTTGGGAATATATAAGCTTCGGAGTGGGAGAGGTTTTTGTAGGCTTTACAAGAAGCCTTTTAGGTCCCCATTTCAGATCAAAGACACCTCAAACCAACAAGAAAACATGTGATCAGTGCGACCGTCTAAAGGTGAGAGCGACAAGTGCGAACTTAAGATGGGTCATTGAACGATCGTGATGACACTTACACAATAGTCTCCACAACGTTTTGTGTGAGTATGATGGGTTTTTAAATAGTTGTAACAACTCATGCACACAAAGATAGACCTTCAATTTCACCAGAACAAGGTCGCAAGCATGACATAGCAATCAGCATGCCAAAGACGACAGTTGGTCAAACAAGTGAAAAGGAATAAAGACATGTAGAGGAAATGCATGAAATCATTTTTTTGTTTACACACATACATGTTACTGAAGTAATTATGATATGAAAATGACAAGAAATCCTACAAACTCAACTTATAGATGTATTTTGAAAGGTGTTATTTACTTACCATACTTACCCTCAAGATGATCATGCATCCAAATGAGTTTTCATGTGGTCCTGATATTTTTCCATCACTTAGTTTCTTGGTCGTTCTCCTCAACTCCTTAGGCATGTTCTTAGCTTGTGACTTTTTCCTATAGTCACTCAAAGATAAATCAACACAGTTTCAATAGGAAGTGACTATTTCCGGAATGAGGCCTTGGGAGGCCCATCTGCGCAGTTTCTGCATGCAAGACGGACATGAAAATTTGGACAACATTGCGTAGTTGTGAGGCACATGACACTGCTGCAGGATGGGGTCATGGGAGGATAGCTTTTCATAGTTTCTGAGTGCAGCGTAGCCCGGGTAGATCAGATGCAATATTGCATAGTTTCTAGATGCAAGGCACTGTTGCGGGATGGGTTCCAGGAGGACACATCTTTGCAGTTTTAGGTTGCAAGAAAAACTGAGCAGCTGAGGGACAATACTGTTTAGTTTCTGATAACAGTGGGTTTCGGCTAGGGGAAGGACACTGGAGGAAACAACTACACAATTTCGGATTCCAAGGCAGGTTTGGGTCTCTTCGCATTGCATAGCTTGAGTAGGAAAGGGAAAAATCTTGAGGGTTTCATAAGAAAAGTGCACATTTATGGGAAGATGGCTGAGGCTAGGTTTCTCAGGAAATTGGTTAAGTGTGATATTAGGTAACAAATGTAAACATTGATAGGACTCAACCATGATCACACACAAACACTTATTGATACAATGTAGACCATCTAAAATTTATAAAACATATTCTTCTTGATGCAACAACCTTCGTGACAAGAGTGCATGAAGTGAGTTTCAAACATGTCTATGTAATGGAAACAACTCATACACACAACATTTCCCTTGAAGAAAAACAAGATTCCATTTGCATGAAAAACAACAATCCTTATGCCCAAACATGACACATGTTTCATAAAGATGAGAACATGAACAACTCTTAAGATCAAGAAGGGGAGCTTGAGATAATCAACTTATCAACAAGTGACCAAAGAACGATCAATCGTGGGATCCAAGGTAGTCTCCGAAATTTGCATGCAAGCCAAAATTTTGGAGGGTGGTTGTAGCCGCTAGAACAAAGTTGTAGCGGATCCACACTACAACAACCAACCTTTAAATCTTCTTTGTCTCTGCTAGAATTCATGGTTCATTGGCTATGGGGTAAACCTCTCTAAACATGGAAACTATAATAATATAATATACATTGTGTGAAAGTTTTTTTTTTTTTTAATTTTATGGTGTATTTTATGTTTACGATGGATTTATGTATCTAACGGATGAAAATAGAGTAAAGTTAACTGTGTTACATATTTATTAAATACTAAATTTCTCATTTATAAAAATTTAAAATTTATTTTTCAAAATTATTATTTTTAGTTATATTTTTACAACAATATGAATTTTATTTTTATTTGTTTGGAAGATGTTATTAAATATGGAAGAAGCTTAGTATAGATTTCATTATTGATGCTTATTGGTGTTTATTACCAAATTTATTAATGTCATTGTATATGTGATTCATATATGGGGGAATATATCAACCAAATTTATTGATGTGGTTGTGATAATTAGATAAATAAGCCTTATTTTGAATCTATTGACCTCCCATTTTCATCTAAACTTTTAATCTCAACCTGACATTTGTACACAGTGTGGCCTTTGTTTGGACAGGGTCCCCTGCGGTCAATTTGGGACAAAAAGCCCAAGTTTTGTTATGTAAAGTGTAAAGTCTCCGAAATTTGTGGTCGTGGAGCACATATATAGTAAGTGTCATAAAGGGTTTTCCCCTTATTTTATGTAAGATTGTGTCGGTTTGTATGGACCTACCCATGGTCCATGGACCATGGGATTTTATAAAAAGGTGAGTCTTAGAGAGTCTAAGTAGTAGATAGTTGATGTTGATGAATATAATGGGTCATTAGAAGTGAAGAGTGAATATTCTTAGAGTAGAAGAAAGGCTTTGCAGTTGTGTGTGCAGAGGCCTATAGTAGAGTCTGCAACTATGTGCGTGCACCCCTACAACTGAGTGCGAAAGGTAGTCTTGAGTCTATAAGAAAACCTAAAGTATCATTAAAGAGATTATTCTGGAAATATCTGTGTTTTTTCCATTTACTTCTACTATGAATGCATGCATTTATGTTGTGATGAGTATTGGGTTTATGATTTAATATTGTATTGATGCGTGATTCTGCATGGTTTACATTGTTATTTGAATGCAAGTCATAATATCTTTTTACGCAAAGAATATATTGATACATGTTCAAGATATTGGACACTTAATCCAATCTAGGTAATAACAAACTTAGGAGTAATTATTGAGGTGCGTCAGTCTTGGATTTACATGTTTAGGGTCCGTGAAAGATAGTCGTAGACCTTTGCGAAGGGCTGGAGGTTGATAATAGGAAGTTATATTGATAAGCCTTAAGGGCTAATCGATCTACGTGAAGGAATGTTTAGGGCATAAAATGACATTGTGATCATCTCTGGGTGCAGAAACGTGGTTCCAGCATCCCCCCATATTACTTTGAGTGAGACTTCAGTCTAAGCTCCCCGGATTGTTGTCGAACGGGTCAGTAGTGTAGGGATTTGTTTGGAAAACTTAACTATGAACCTGGGTCAGGACCCACTAAGCCAAAAAATGGTTTCGTTTCCAGGACTGGGATCTGCAAAAGGAAATGTGTGATGTCGCATCACTCGAATCCAACTAAGAAAGAAATTGAACAATCGTTGGATAAAAAGATCCACGAATTCACAACCCAATAAAAATGAAATTTGTGATTGATGAAAGAACAGTGGTTGGACAGGTACTTTTACACAGAGATCCATGAAATTTTCTTTTGTTCCTTCCTAATCAAGCTATATGAGTGGATAGCTAAATTAGCAGACGGACAGGGAAGGTGGAGGCTTGACGGTCCAATAGTGTGGACCCCCGAGTTAGTACGAAGATTCAAGGCCTCTGAAGATAAGATCACGCGTGTCATCGATCATTGGGTCATTCGTGTCATCGGAGGGTTTGTGACAAAATTTAGGGTTGATACATCGGTCAACTACAACAAAGTGGAGCGACACTTATTCAAGGGACCGCGAGGTAAGTATATAAGGTATTTGAATACTTTGATTAAAATTCTTGTGTGAAAAGTGAGTTATGCAATTACCTTGATGTTTGGAGCTACGCGAAGTTGAAAGTTATTTAGGGATAGAAGGAGAATAGGTCCTAAATATAGCCTGCTGTTTGAGCCCCCTCTAAGTGATGACGAAGGAGTAGCACACGCTTCACCATAGAGCATTGTCTAGTTAATAATGCCAAGGGTTCCCATTAATATCCCATCTTCACACGCCACCTCCATCTTCACCTCCACCGCATACACCTTCGCCCACATAGACACCACCTCCGCCACCATTCAATATGGTGAATAAAAATAAGTTTCTCATTTTAAAGGGCTTGGGAAATGAGGACCCAGACCAGTTTTTCTTCATTGCAAAGCCTGTGTGGCAAGCCCAGAATATTACAGATTATCAGATGAAGAAAGAAACATTGGTTACTACTTTACAGTATCGTACGCTAACATGGTACATCATGTACTTCACTGATAACCTGACTGTTGCGTTGGAATACATTCAGACTCCGATGAATATGGAATTCAGTAGACCCAAGTCTGAAGAAAAATATTTCATAGGATTCAAGGAAATCATGATGAAGCTTAGCGAGACACCCTAGGAGCTAGATCAGAGATTGAAGTACAAGATCCGCAAAGCTAACATGAATCTTATATATGGGCAGCACCACGAATGGTTTGTGGCTTCTCTCTTGCCTCATTTAAGGGTTGCTTTATCACAGCAAAATATTGGGACCTAGGCAAAAGCCTTGGAGATTGCAATGAGATTGCGTGAGACACCAATTCAGGATGCTACTTTGGGAGTTCAACATATTCATGTGGAGTTGCAGAATCTTTTCCTAGAGTTCCAAAGTCTGAAGAAAGATAAAGCTGATTGGCCTAAGGTGCGCAAAGAATTTTTGTGTTTGAAATGTAAGAGTCAAGGGCATGATAAAGGTAATTTCCCTGTCTTCGTGAATTATGTTGCAGGAAGAGGGTGATGCCTCTGAGGCCGGAAGCTCAAGCAAGGACAAGTATAGGGCCTACGCTATGGTGCGCTATCTTTCAGGTAGCTGGAAAACATGTGACAAAAAATTGTCAGTTGATGTAGAAATTTGTACAGACACCGCAACAAATCTTCTGCAACTTCTGGAAATCTATGGGTCACGATGAGCATGACTACCGTAGTTATGAGCTGATGATGGAAAGAACACCTATGTATCGGATGAATGTTAGGCCCCTATACTACTAGAGTAACCCCTTATTGTTATTAGTACAACCCACTTATTATATTGATGTACCCACATAGTGCCCATATTGTTACTATTGTACCCCATATAAGCCCACTAATGTTACTATTGTGGCTTCATATTATTATTGTTAGGTCGGCTGGGTTATATTGTGACTCCTTAGACTCCTATATATAGAAAGGAGGTTTTTTCATTTGAATCATCCAAGAATTGTTCATTTATGTAATGTAAAGGAGGTTGCCCCCTCGAAGAGGCTGAATTCTAAGGCGTTGATCTATCTTTTCTATCTTTTCTTGAGCTGGTTTCATAACAATGAAGGGTGAAACTCAGCCTCTAGACCAAGGTGTTGGGGGAGTGTGAGGATGATATCAAGGGCGTGGATGAGGCCGAGGTGGAGGAGGACCTGCAAGAGGTCAAGGAAATGTTATTTAATACAATTGTGGAGGACGAGGACACTATGCGCCAGAATGTACAAACCCAACACGTCTGTCATGCCAATACTATACTCAGTTTGACCACGCGACACAAGACTATCCTGTATTAATAGCTAAGATGCACGAAAAGGGGACATAGCCTCATCAGCCTACCTAGAACCTGCAGATGATGAGGGTTGAACCCCGCGAAGATCATCCTAATGTAAATATCTTGCTGCAAGGTGGGATGATGACTGGAGAAGATAAGGGAATGCAGCCAGAAGAAAGTGAATGGGTCTGCAAAGCTCTAGAGATGGGGGTTTTCCTTGATCTATAACACACAAAAGAGACCATCATGGAAGCGAAGGAAAGCTTCGTTGAGGATTCTACCTCAGGAAGTCAGGATAAGCAGTCTGGGGAAATTGACCCATCCATTCTTACTACCTTTTTGGAGACATGTATAAAGCTGTTACACGATAGAAACGTCATCAAAGGATTGTAGGAGATGATAAATAAATGCACTGGTAAATAAAATACTCCAGAGGGATCGTGCGTGGTCAGGAAAATTGGTAAGCATAAGAGAAGAACAGGGCGTGAGATGAGATTCATCATGCAAATAGGCGAATATGAAATGGACCAAGTTATTCTGGATCTTGGGTCTGATGCGAATTTTTTTCTGAAACAAACATGCGAGAGAATGGGGAGACCTACACTGCAGTGGTCTCCTATTCAATTGACGATGGCGAATCATCAAAATATTATCCCCATGGGAAGATTGTAGGGAGTGATAGTAGATATTGAAGGTGCAATCCCATTGGCAGATTTCAAAGTAATAGATATTGTTGATGACAACAATCCCTACCCCATGCTCCTTTGGATTGAATGGGGTGATCAATTTGAAGAAGCGAGAGATTTCATTTGAAAGAAAATCTCTCTGTGTAGTAGTGCCTTTTGACCCTGAAGAAGGACCACGCTATATTGAACCAGTCCGCGACTATGAAAGTGATGATGATTTGGAACAAATTTATAAGATAATGGCACAAGATCAAGATTGGTAGAATCCGATAGCCGATGGATGTATTGAATTGGACTACTAAAGCTCCTGCACATCAGATTCAGATGAGGAATTAGAACACTGGCAGAATCGATTGCAGGAAGTGTCTATGCTACAATGTAACATGATGACCAAATTGTTGCGCTGTGTATCGTCGAAAGTAAGAAGTTTTCCTTATTATGATGGTTTAACAAATGTTGATAATATTTTGGATGCATTTGAAAGGGAATTCCCAAAGAAGCATTGCTTCAAAGCCTTGGACTTGGTGCTGCACGCTATGCCTACAAGATGGTGGGATATGGATAAGGACAATTTTGATGGATGGCACGAATACAGAAGAATAATGAGGGTGCGGTTTGGTCACCTAAAAGTACAATTGACAGAGAAATACAATGGGAGCAGTGATCCACACGATCACTTAGCAAAATGGACTGATGCTTATGGAGAAGAACTTCAATCTGAGTGGGTGCATTTGTTTTGTCACACTTTGGATGTGATACATATGAATTGGTACTTTGAAGCAGAGCTCTGCCATGACACAAATGAATGAGAGATTTTGAGATAGGGATTCTCAATGACATTCAACTTTGAATATGGATCTGAGTCTATCGATGAAGCATTGCAGGAGGCCAAGGCAGCGATCTTCAGAATCGCATAGGATCCCTTGGATTTGATTCAACCAGATTAAACCACCTAGCTGTGCCATGTGCTGAAGTGCTACAATGTGACTACAGGAGAAGAAGAGGAGGATGCAAGGAACATTAATATCCCAGAGACAGAAGGTCACCGCGAAGTTCAGGGGCCGCAGATAAAGAATTTAGATATCACTGCGCCACTGAAAACTAGACAAGTGAACATTGGGACAGAGGCGGAGCCGAAGTTTGTCAAGATAGGGGACTATTGGGATGATGCTACAGTTGATAAGGTCACTGATTTTCTCCTTGAGTACCAAGGTTTGTTCCCTACAAAGTTTTCATATTTGAAGGGGATAATAGGCGATTTAGGAGCGATGAAGATAACATTGAAACCAGACATGAAGCCTGTGAAACAAAGGCCATATCGCCTTAATCCTAAGTACAAGGAAAAGGTCCACTTAGATTTGGATAAAATGATTGCAGTAGGGATTATTGAATCAATAGAGGAGTCCGATTGGGTAAGCCCCATGGTAGTTCAAGAAAAGAAGCAGAAGGATGAGATAAGGATATTCGTAGATCTCAAGAAGTTGAATGATGCTTGCATACATAATCCATTTCCAACTCTGTTCACCGATGAAGTGCTAGATAATGTAGGAGGATAGGAATCATATTCATTGATTGATCGGTTCTTGGTGTACCATCAGATCAAGATCGCGCTAGAGGATAGGAGTAATAAGACCTTCGCGATCGAGTGGGGATGCTTTTAGTATACAATAATGCCTTTTTGGCTTAAGAATGCACCCTCAATCTTTTCGCGCATAGTCATTGCGGTTTTCAAAGAGTTTTGGACTGGTCAAGCACCATGTAGTTAGTTTGCACTTGATGCTGGATACATGCTAGAGGTATCAGATCATGCTAAACTTGAAGAAGTGTCTATTTTATTTCCCTTTCGAAATCTTGTTGGGTCATGTAGTGTGGAGACAAGGATTAATGGTGGAACCAATGAATATTGCAGCTATAATTAATTTTGAGGTACCAAGAAGTGTTAAACAGTTGCGCGCAATGCTGGGTCATACTATTTATTATCAAAATTTCATCAATAACTATGCTTAGATTATGTGCTGATGGAAAAACTGTTGAAGAAGGACGTTGCATTCTGTTGGAATGAGGAATGTCAGCGGAGCCTAGATGTTAAAGGAGAAGATGGTCACCGCACCGATCCTAGTCTTCCCATATTGGAAGAAGGAATTTCATGTGCATGTCGATGCATCATGTATCACGTTGGGAGTAGTGCTGACGTAGGCTGATGAAGGAGAATTGGATCGTTCGATTGCCTTTTCAAGAACAAAGTTGTCAAAGGATGAAAAGAACTATTCGACAACGGAGAGTGAAGGGTTGACTATAGTGTACGCACTCTAGAAGTTCAGGCATTATTTGATAGGTGGACACTTTAAGACAAACCATTTTGCATTGAAGTACCTGGTCAACAAGCATGTGTTGGGGGGAGAATATGCAGATGGCTGCTGCTATTTTAGGAGTATGATTTCGAAGTCATTGTGAAGCTAGGGAGACTAAATGTGAGACCAGATCATCTGTCACACATTGAAATAGGAGAGGAGCCTACTAATTTTGAGGAAGGGCCACCTAACGTGCAACACTTTGCAGTGCACGCAACAAACAATCATTTTGTAGACATCATCCACTTCCTAACTGCGAGAACGGCTCCAGAAGGATATACAAGTCAACAGGAGAAGGAATTGGTGGTGCACGTGGTAACTTTTATTCTTATTGGATGAGATATTACGATGATATGTGCCTGATTTTGAATGTAGTAGTATCCTAGCTGAAGCTCATGGAGGAGCTGTGGGAGGCCATTTTGCAGGAAAAGCAACAACACAGAATATTTTATGCGTTGGGTTGTGGTGGAAAACATTGCATAAGGATTCCAAAGTGCATTGTAGGGATTAGAATGCATGTCAAAAGATGGGAAAGCCAGCATGGAGGGATGAGCTACCTCTGAATCCACAAGTTCCATTGCAGCCATTTGAGAAATGGGCAATTGATTTTGTAGGACCAATTCAACATCCAAGAAAGAAGATAGGTGCACGGTACATCATCACCGCAACTGAGTATTTGACCAAATGGGCAGAGGCGCAACTTGTGAAGGATTGTACAGGGGCAACAGTAGCGAAGTTCCTATTTGAGTAAGTGTTGACCTAGTTCGGTTACTTGAAGATTTTGATGATTGATCGTGGTACGCGTTTCCTTAATGAAATGATTAGTGGGTTGATGGAAGAGTTCCATGTTTATCATCAAAAGAGCATGTCATATCATCCTCAGGCCAATAGAACGGTGGAAGCGTTTAATAAGATATTGGTGAATGCGCTAACAAAATTCTACAATGCGCAGTGGAATAACTAGGATGTGCGCATATCAGTGGTGCTGTGGGCATATAGAACTACTTGTAAAAAGTTGACTCGATGGACAATGTTTAGGATGGTCTATGGCGTAGAGGCTATGATGCCTATGGAGTATATTGTGCCTAGTCTACGCATAGCTGTGTTCACAGAAATGGTGGACCACAAAGCCTTAGAAGAGCAGCTCGCGCAGCTGAGAGAGATTGAGGAAGATAGATTCTTGGATGGATTCCATCAACAAGTTCAAAAGGAGCGCAAAAAGGCATGGCACGATCAACACATAAAATTGTGCACCTTCAAGGTGAACAATTTAGTTTTATTATATGACAACATGTTTGATAAATTTTTAGGAAAATTTCAGATGCATTGGCTTGGGTGTATGTTATCAAGGAGATTACCAATGGTGGAGCAATTCAACTTGTGAAACTGAATGGAGATCCATTTCTTGGAAAGGTAAATGGCTGTCGATTGAAGCCATACACCGGGGATTTGAGCAAATGACTATATGATGGTAGCACAGTCTTAGCACTCCAGGCAGCTACAAGGAGGCACAAGACTATAAATTACAATGCCCGGGTTGTAGAGCTGCACGATGAGGGGTCCGCGCAGAATAGAAGGGTGTCATAGTGTCAGCAGATGCGTGAAGGGAGCTACACTATAGGACGAGAGACCACACAACGTATCCATAAAGTGACTGTTACTATCATTGTTCATGATTTGACTGCCAGAAGACGATTAAGAGGAGAAGGTAGCCAACATTTAAGGCATTTAAGGCTGAAATCAAGTGCCAAATATTTGGAAATATGCCGCCAATCTCGCATTTATGAATGGATTTTGGGGGAAACGATTGAATTTGAATTCGAAATTGCCTATAAATTACAAATGGTTATCCAACGAGAAACACTTTTCATTCTGAGAAGTTTTGAGTGTTGGAGACTGTTGTGTGAACTCTTTGCAAATTTTCTTGCAGTGTTTGTGTCTGAGTCCGATGAGAACTTCATTAACAACGTCATGTCTGCACTAGTTGAGATCGCTAGTACTGGGGGTGTTGTCGCGTCTGAGGGAGCTGCCCCTGAGGTCATGAGTATGGAGGTTCCCGTAGCAGTTCCTAAGGCACCGAGGTCGCTGAGGCTGAAGCCTATGCCACTGAGAGAGGCTCCCAAGCCAAATAAGGATGAACAAAATAAGACAATGCTAGCGTGTGAATCCCCAAGGAAGCATGCAACCAACAGGCCCAGCGGAAAGAAAAGATGACCGCGCAGGGGGAAGGAAAAGTGGTAGACCTAGAGGTTGATGAGGGCACGAAAGACATATATGTTAAGGGGGTAGACCTCATTTCGAAGTTATCGGAGTAAATCCCTCTGCACCAAGGCAAGGTGAAGGTCCTGAAGGACCTAGATGAGGGACAGTTCCTCCTGAACACACCCCTGTTGGTAGAAAAAATCACTTTTGAAGATCTGCTCTTGGTGCACATCCCACATATGAAACTTGAAGATTTGGATTTCAGAGACGTTGAGTGGTTTACCCACCTGGCTCCCGATACCTTCATGAAGTGAGTATTCTACAAGGATTTTGGTTTCACCGCGCTGGAGCTGATGGAATGTATTCCTGGGGTAAATAAGGAAGGGTTGTTGAACAAGCTATGGGTGCCTCACTACCACTACGCCCCTATAAATTTGATATTCATTAAGCAGTTGTTGTGTCTTGCGCATGACAGGTTCTTGTTGTTGACTGAGCCCATATTGATCAATGAGATGCTGATCCATAGGATCACATTATTACCTCACTCTAGGCTGAATCTTGCAAAGGCATTTGGCAGAAAGACAGGCGAGCGCGACCTCGCCGAGAAGATGATTGACAAGTTCAAACTTGTCAAGGAAGCGTGCAGGTATCCTATTTCCAGTATTCCAGACCCCGCAATGAAGGTGGCCACCCAAATTTTGGCTGGCAAGGTGATGAGGAAGTGTCGCATGGATGAGGTGCTGACACCAGTAATTTCATTAGCGAATCAGTGCATGGAGGGCATATAGTTTAACTAAGTGCACTACCTGTGCAATGAGTTCCTTGCGAACTACAGAGAGGCATAAGACCAAAGTAAAACTTTCCATTAGTCATGGCTATTACTGTCAATTGTGCTAGTCGCATGGGAGTTACCAGAGGACAACCAGTTTCCTCTGATTCAGATAGACTTACCGGAAGCAGTGAAGTTTGCTTCACTCTGGGCCACCAACAACGTTGTGTGCGTTCGAGAAACTAATTTTTTTTGGGTATTAATGGATATGAGAATTCATATGGTCATCAACCAAAAGTTGTTGTTGTCGCCAACCATTTTTGAGCAGTTATCTGGGTATGCGGAGTTCAAAGCGGACTTCCACCGTATTTACATTTGGGCGCTAAAGGATCTAGAATGGAAGTGGTATGATCTCCCCTACTTGGCTACGGATGATGCCATCGCAGAGTTCCTCAAGCGATGGCCAACTGATCGGCACACACCATCATATTTGGCTACCAAGACTAGCAAGTCCGCGGAGAAGTAGAAGAAGGAAGCGGCCTGACTGAAGGTGTAGTAGTTGACAAAAAAGAGAAAGAAGGAGACCGAGGACAAGGTGCGTGCAAAAGCGTAGCGTGCCATAAAGGAACAAGTAGGGCAGGAAGAGCGTGGATCTGACAAGAGTCAGAAATATCCTTTACCCCAAATAGAGGACAAAGAACAGTCGAAACAGGGAGGCAGAGATATGGAGAGCACTCCTTTTCATGTAAAATGACATAGGTAACAAGAAAAGGAGGAATAACGAAAGAAGACCAAAGCCTCCAAATCTTTGCTCGATCCAATCACCTCGACATAGGGTGACTTGGATGATATTTTACATAACGTAAGGGATACGACAACGAAACTGTTGCAACAGTTTGAGCAATGGCAGAAGTAGGCACTAAGTGTCATACAGATGGGTCTGCGCAAGCTACAGCTCCAAACAACTAGAGTGCAGGCAGGTGCAAGGTAGAGTAGTGTGGCATCAAGCATTTTGGTGTGGGGGACCACTCAAGCCACAGATTTAGTTCGATCCTTGGATCTTCGAGCATTCGTGCCGCCAGATGGAGCTATAAGCTTGGAGGCGGAAGCTAATAAGGCTACTATCAGTGCATTGAGGAATGTTGGCCTCAACTTGGTCACCCAGTGAATTCCTTCACATCATGCAAGCAGGTGTGATTGCAGAGCTTCACGCCTGAGGGTAGCACGTATTGAGCATGATCAGTGAGCAGAAAATCAACAATGAAGATATATTCGTTGAGAAGACAGCTGCGCTAGAATCATGGAAGAAGTTTTAGGAGGAGAATGAATGATCACAGCGGTGGTAGATGAAGCATGCATAACCGTTCTAGAACTGCATACCCCAGAAGAAGTGGTAGTGGAGGCCAAGATTATAAAATTGGCTACAGGTGTGCGAGATGCAAGGATATAGATGGCCAAGTTTCAGTTTGAACTACCTTAAAATCACAGAGCTTGAGTTAAAGTCACAGCCTTCAACTCCACCATAGGTCAGAGAACAACACGAGGCAACTGTAAAGGACGCAGTCGCAATAGTCGATGTCACGGTGGAAGATTGAACTGCGCTCTTTGAGTAGTCTATGGAGCTTGTTACGACTCTGTAGGAGGATCCAAACCTGCAGAGGTTTAACACGAGGCCCGGGAATTGCAGCAACAATATGACGAAGCAAGAGTGATGACACAAACCATCTCTATATCACAACAACTGGCTAAGCTGCATGAGGCAAAGCAATTGCTCGAACAGGTGGAGGAAGTACAACGGAAAGAGGCAGTCCACAAGGTCAGATTGGGGCCTTGGCTAGACAAGGCCTATGCCATCTCTGCCACCATTGAATAGAAGTTGCAGGCCTATGGAGGACACAACAAAAGGTCAAAGAAGACAGTGCAGGACCAGCGATTGAGCAGCTAGTCAAGCAGCTCAAACAGGAAGCCACACAGAGCACTACCAAGGTAGTAGTAGCGCAAATCGAGCTGGGAAGTCTCTGCAGTAAGATCTTCTCACCAGAAGAGTGACTCAAGGGCAAGTTAGGATATTTATGTTGGGGGACTATTGGGACAGGGTCGCCTGTGGTCAATTTTGGGGCAAAAGCCCAAGTTTTGGGGTAGAAAGCCCAATTTTTGTTATGTAAATTGTAAAGTCTCCGCAATTTGTGGTCACAGAGTGTGTAGAGAGTAAGTTTCATAAAGGGATTTTCCCTTCTTTTATGTATGATTGTGTCAGCTTGTATAGACCTACCCATGGTCCACAGACCATGGGATTGTATAAAAAAGAGAGTGTTAGAGAGTCTAAGTAGTATATAGTTCATGTTGATTAATGTAATGGGTCATTAGAAGTGAAGACCAAAGAGTCTTAGAGTAGAAGAAAGACTCTGCAATTGTGTGCACAGAGGCCTAGACTAGAGTCTGCATCTGTGTGCGTAGATCCCTGCAGCTGAGTGCGCAGGGTAGTCTTGAGTCTGTAAGAAAATATGAAGTATTAATAAAGATATTATTTTGGACATATCTGTGTTTTGTTCATTTACTTCTGTTATGAACGAATGTGTTTATGTTGTGATGAATATTGGGATTATGATTTAATATTGTATTGATGCATGGATATGCATGGTTTACATTGTTATAGGAACGCAAGTGATAATATTTGTTTAAACAAAGAATATCTTAATACATGTGAAATATATCAGACACTTAAGCCGGTCTAGGTAATAACAGACTTAGGAGTAATTACAAAGGTGTGTAAGTGGTGGGTTTACCTGTTTAGGGTCCATGGAAGACAGTCATAGACCTTTGCGAAGGGCTGGAGGTTGATAACAGGAAGTTATATCGATAATCCTTAAGTGCTTATCGATTTGCGTGATGGAAGATTTAGGGCATAAAATGACATCATAATCATCTCTGGGTGCAGAAACTTGGTTTTAGCATCTCCACATATTGCTTCGGGTGAGACTTTAGTCCGCGGTCCACGGATTGATGCTGAACAGGCCAATAGTGTAGGGATTTATTTGGAAAACTTAACTCTGAACCTGGGTTAGGACCCACTAAACCAACAACCTTACACTTTTACCCCAAAAATGATGGCGCCAAACTCTGGAGAGACCTTTGAACATAACCTGATAAAAGTTATCCAGTTCTCATAGAACAACATCCTGCTACCCTGACTTATCCCATGATCAAGGGGAGAAGATAGAGTGAAAATCGGAAACAGGTGCAAATGCAGTATGCACTAACAGTTTGAATTCCGACCATGTTATTTTTGAGGTTTGCTTTGAGATGCTAGTTTTATATAAGTATTTTTTTGGGTGAAACATGACGTATGATGAAAGCTGATCCTAGCATGATTGTCATACCTAATATTTGGTTTGTAGAAACGCCAGCTAGGTGGATGATACCTTTGAAAAAAACCTGGTAAAAGCTATCAAGTTCTCGCAAAACAACATCTTGCCGCCATAACTTCTCCCGTGATTAGGAAGAGAAGACAGAGTGAAAATTGCAAATAGGTGTAGTGATCCGGATTTAAACAAGAACGCAACAAATTATAGATATAACCTTACATATAGAGATGCAATAGAAATAATACTTCATTTCATTACTGTAAAATACTAAAATATATTTACAAACAAAAATGAAAATAAACTAGCTAGGGCGATGGTAGCTTATGTCTGAGAAGAGATGTGGTGGCTACATGTCTTTGAACTGTGTGACAATGAGGCTCGAAGGCCTATTTATTGTTGAGAAACAATGGAAAACCCTAAACATAAAAAAACCTAACCCTAGAAGATGAAACACCAAAGTGTGAGCCCCGTTTGGGTAAATTGATACATCAACTTCCCTGGGTTGTAACTTTGGCATACGATCTCTGTTTGACACACACAATATATAATTAGAAATATCTATCTGAGAACTACAACTTTGGGAAGAGCAAGATCGGTCCATGGAACGATCTTGCTCCCAGTTTTTCCAAAAAAAACGTTGTTTAGAGCCTCAAAACGGCTCCGAAAGTTTAGGACCCGCAAAACTGCTAAAAATAGTAAACTGTGCTACAATTAAGGAAACTGAAAAGATGAAATAAACAATGGTGAGGGTCCAAGTGGACTTGGCGGGTGGCCACCAATATCCACCTGGATCATGCAGGTTCAGTACGTGCTGACACTTTGAATTCCAACCATGTTATTTTTTAGCTTTGATTTGAGATGCCAGTGTTATATACGTGTTTTTTCGGGTGAAATACCACGCATGATCAGAGCTGATTAGAGCATTATTTTCATACCTAACATTAGGTCTGTAGAAATGCTAGTTAGACGGAGGACATTGAATGGTCTATCTTAAGAATGTGTATCATTTGTTTCATTTTGCCCTGGTGGTAGAGTTGTTTAATGTTGTTGGATCAATTTCGACAACGAAATATAGATTTTGGGGGTTAAAAGTTAGGAAATGAAGTTCAACGTCATGGGATCCATTTCTATTTAATATCTTGAAAATTCATCCACAACTAATGATGAAACTTTCGGCGTTGTACTTGCATGACATACTGTCCACAATTTTATTTCGATATTTGAAATGTATAAAAATTTCATCCCTAAGTATTAAAATTATTGTGGTCACATCACCATGCATTTTGGTTTTTTAAATTATAAGATTATAATTTTAAATAGATATTAATAATTACCATCATTTTCCTCCATAATTTATTTTATCATATTTTTTTATTAGTAATTATTAAATATAATATTATTAAAGAAGGTGAAAATATTCTTCCAAATCTCTACTCGATTCACTTTATTTAAAAAGTAGTAAATGTGTTTACTCAATTTAGTTAAAAAGTAATAAATATGTTTACTTGAGTAAAAAAAACTTATTTATTTTGCCATTTTTTAAAAGTTGAGGTTTTTTTTTTAAATTGATCATGAAATGGACAGGGAAGTGCACTGAGCTTATTGAGGGGCACTTTTGTGGAAGATACTTTTACGGTTCCCAGACATCAGAAAAATGGACTTCAGGGGAATGAATCTCATATGTGGGTGAGTGGAGGAGAAGTGGTGTTGGTTGAGTTTGGTAGCTCTTTATCTCATATCGAAACATGAGGCACTCTTCGCTGGAAATAGGTGGGCTTTGGAGACTTAAGGACTTGCCTCGGGGAGCTTGATACTATTGCATAGATGTGGGATGTAGCGTTTGGATTGATTTTTTGGCTTTCTCTTTTTGGCTTTCTTAAATGAAAGGTTACGTTTGTAGAGACCTTGCATCTTCGCTGGAAATAGGTGACATTGCTCGCCGCTTTGGAGACTTAAGGACTTGCCTCGAGGAGCTTGATACTATTGCATAGATGTGGGATGTAGCGTTTGGATTGATTTTTTGGCTTTCTCTTTTTGGCTTTCTTAAATGAAAGGTTACGTTTGTAGAGACCTTGCATCTTCCATATTAATGTTGTGAGTTTCCTTGCAACTTGGATTTCATTCGACACTTTTTTTTTCTAATACTTTTGTTGTTTTCTCCTAATACTTCTAGGACCAGTGCAGTTTTCAATGAATTATATTAAATACTTATCACTATTTTCATACTCTTGCACATGCGAAGCAAACTAATGCAAATATTTATACTTTTTCACTTAGTTTAATTATGAGAATATCTTTTTAATATTTTAATTAATATAGTAAAAAATTATATTTTAAATTATTATTTGCTTGTTTTGTTTTGTTTAGACGTAACGTGATAATTGTGAAAACTAATTGATAAATATTGTTAAATAATAAATGCATACAGGTGAGGATGGTTTTAGATAGAGGAGGAATGACCTATTATAGAGTTTTGTGAACCTAACATTTCGGATTGCCAAGTGACTCATCATCAGGGGATGCGACAATAGATATTCTTCAACCTTAATGATGTATCCATGAGCTATGTTTAGGGTATATATATAGGTTATTAAGGCATGATGTGAGAAATTAGGTCGGACATTTCT
>APFE030996899.1:61469-83753 GCA_000404065.3 Pinus taeda
TATTTGATTTATTTTTTATCTTTTTAATATGTTTATTGATTTATTAATTTGATTAATTAAATAATTAATGAATGAGTTATAAATTAATTGCTTAATTTTATTATTTGTTGATTTAATTATTATACTTGTATGTAAAAATTATCAATCCCTTAACTACTTTATTTGATTTAACTAATATATCATTCCTCCTCTATCTAATTGATAAATATTATTTAACACATCCATAAGAAAATGATCACTCATTTTAAATTAATATTTTGTAGAGATAAACATGAAGATGGATTTTGTACATATTTGGATCAAAAGTTTTATATATAGAGAGAATTTTATCTTTTTATACATAGATGTTTGACAAAATAATGTTAGGAATGACAACGATTGCTAAAATGTAATTATCTTAGTAAGCGTGACTTTACTGTTCAAACAATTACATAATGATAGGAAGTTATATAACAAATTTCTAATATTAGAATGATGTTGCTCGAGTTGATGTATTGCTGTATAGTCATTTTTGACCTAGAATAGTAAGAATTCCAATCCTTTGCTCTGTGAAGGTTTTCTCGACAGTGACACTGTCAAATTTTTACCACGTAAAATTATTGTGTTTATTTGTGTGATTTATTTCTTGTGTTAGTAGCTAATCTTCAAGATTACTCGTGATTAACCCTGGGTCTCTTTGGGTAGTTATTGGAGTCTAAGAAGTCTCAGAAACTAATTCAATTGTTTCTAATATGTATTAATATGTACACAGTGTACATTATTGATTGAGATAAATTAATATGTATTTGATTTGTTTTCTAGTTTGGTGTGTCCTATAGTGGTATCAGAGCAGGTAGTTCATTTGTGTGTTGATTGAATTGAGACACTAGTTTTGTGGCCAGAGAGAATGTAAAAAATAAGTGTGTGTGATAAGGCCTGTAGATTGAATTAAGCCACTAGTTTTGTGGCTAGAAAGAATGTAAGACATAACTGTGCATGATAGGGCGGGAGTGAATCGATTGAGGACATGTGGAGAAAGGTTTGCAAATCAATTGCTGCCCTGTAAAGCCCCTAATACGCATTTGTGAAAGAAAGGTACATTTACAACGCAGAATGAAGTAGTCATCTTTCAATAGTTTATTAAGTTCTTATAAAATAAAAGCATGACATATTAAAAATTCTAATAAAATTAGAGCACGAGATATTAAAAGGAAAGTCATTTATGAGATGCTTTTGCATTAAAAATGGAGTTGTATTCTTTAAGGAAGAGGTTGTTTGCATTCACATTAAAATTTTTGAAGGATAATATTTGTATTTACTATAGTAAAGAAAAGTTTAATTACAGTAAAATGTTTGAAGGATAGTAATTGCACTTACGATAGTAAACAAGAGTTTAATCACAGTAAGTAAAGTTTTTGAAGGATTTTATTTACATTTACTGCAAACTTGAGTTTTTACTAAAAGATTTTTGAAGGATACAAAGTTTTTACTGAAGGATTTATGAAAGATATATATTTTTTGGTGGTTTGAATTAAATTTTTAATTGAAGAGCAATTTTCTCATTGTCCTGGATTTAAAAAAAGAGATTTTGTCAATTTATATATTGGGTAGATGTAGATTGTAGCCGAGTGTGAAGGGAACTGTAAGAATAATGCAAGGAAATCTCAGACCAATGAGTAACTGACTATGTGAAGCTCGTAACAGAGAGAGGTATAATGTAGAAGAAGTTAGTAAGCATGGAAGAAATGACATTCACATTAAATTATGGTGAAATTTAAAAATTATTTAAATAATAATTTCTAATGTGAACAATGATTTTTAAGAAAGTTGTGAAAGTTTTCTTTAAATTGAGAAAGGAATAAAAAATACCTAGGACTAAGGAGTAACTCTTAGGATGTTGCCATAATTTTCACATGTAATATTCACTATTAAAAAGATTAAATTCAACAAAGATTAAATTCAACCAACAAACTTTACGTAAAAGGACCGAAGATAAAAAGTAATTTTTATGTGAAGTAAAAAGTAAAAAAGAACTTTACGTAAAAGGAGCCAAGATAAAAGAAGTGGTAAGGCTTCCTCCTTCTTTCTTTATTTTCATTAAATGCAGTAACTTTGATTGGCGGTAGGTGGATAAAATGAGCTTTTGGGGAATGAAATCAAACTTTTATTTTTTCTTTGTTGAAGTTTCAATAACATAGTTTATGAATATAAAATCAAGAAGGGAAAATGACATTGTGGTTAGTGAAGATTATATAGTTATTTGGTTTATTGAAGGTCTCAAGTTCAAATATTTATAGAGATATAATTTTGAAATATATTTTTAAAAAAGCTAATTTAGTGAGATATTTTTAGAGGTAGAGTTTATGGATATAAAATCAAGAAGGGAAAATGAAATTGTGGTTGGTGAAGTTTATATAGTTATTTGCTCTATTGAAGGTCTCAAGTTCAAATTTTTATAGAGACAATTTTGAAAGATATTTGTTTTAAAGCTAATTTTGGGATATATTTTTGGAGGTTGTGAACATGATTTCGGTATTTTGGAGGTTATGAACATGATTTTTGTTTCCATTAGTTGGCGACCCTATGCATGTCACTATTTTATAAATTTGCAACTCATGCATATCGGATATAACTCACAACAAACTTGAGTTTTCATGGTATTCATTGTATGGAGCAAAGATAAAAGTTCCTATTTGTGTAGTTACAGCTATATAATCTTTTTATTCTTGAATCTTCTTTGTAAAAAAGTGCATTCTTGGTTGAACCCAAAACCTGGTTAATTCATTGTATTTTTTTTTATATTGGGTGCATTTTCAGTGGTAGCCGACACCCCTTTTTTCAAAGTTGATTGCTAAAGAAAATGGCCAAAGTCGATGATTTGTTGCAGTTATTACACAGTTTAGTGTCATCCAGTATTCATAACAATGTCCAAGTCAGGAAGGACACAGTCTCTGACATCTAGTCATGTTTGAAAAATGTGAAAATCAAAATTGAGTTCTTGGAGCTAGAGTCCCAATTTCAGCGAGAAGAAATGAAAAAGAAGAATTATGAACTTGTTCTTGTTCAAAATAATAGTTTGCTTGAGCTCAATCATCAGTTAGAAAATTATCAAAGTAATGCAATGGTTTCAAAAGCAAATGCAATTGAATATTATTTTGAGAAGCCTATTATTCCAAAAGCTTTCATAAGGCAATGGGAAAGGATTAGACACAATAAACACAATTTTTTTTTAGGTTACAATGAGGATATTCTGGACGTATCTTTTGACATTCCATATTTTGCTAAACCTATACAATTCGGAAGTGTTGGATTTCTGGACGGTGTTGTTCCAAAACAAGTTGATATATGCCCACAGTGTAACAGAGTTGGACATGTGAAAGATAGGTGTTTTGATCTTCACCCATGTGAGCATTATGGAAAGAGAACTCATCGTACAAATAGATGTTCGAAAAGGAAGGCTATTGCAAGAGAGAAGGTAAATTTCAGATGGATTGCTTCTTGGGATTAGACGAAAACAGCCAAGAAGATTTACAGATCATACCGAAGAATATGTTCCATAGAGATGACCAACCTTGTAGTGATAAAGATGACTTCTCACCTTGTATCCGACAAGGGGTGAATGGTTGATGGTTTATTACAAGTTCAAGTTCAATATGTTAACCGAAACCTCAGACAGAGTTGAATTGATTGAGTTAATTGAGCACTTCCATGGTTGATGGTATACTACAAGTTCGAGTTTGAGATGTCAAGCGAGCCTAAGTCAGAGTTGAATTGATTGATTTGATTGAGCACTTCCATGTTTGGAATTGTTGTTCTAGAGTTTGTGGTCACTTTAAAACCACATTTTTTGTTGTTCTGAGAACCACTATGAAGGTTCTAGAGTTGGTGTTGGTTAAGACTTTGAGTTCTCCCATCTTGGTTTGTGGTTATCCTTAAAAACCATTTTTGAGAGACATTCAGCTCTTGGCTGAGATGCATTTTTGCATTTTGAGCTCTTGTTCTTGGAATTTAGTATATCCCTTCAGATTAAGGGGGAAATTTTAAATAAATAATCCTCGGGATTAACCTTGGGTCAGTTTGGGTAGTTATTGGAGTCCAAGAACTCCTGGAAACTAATTCAATTGTTTCATCTATGTATTAATATGTATACATTGTACATCATTGATTGACCAATTAATATACATTTGCTTTGGTTTCCAATTTTGTGTTTCCTACATCTTGCTCATTGTGTATTTTTCTTTCTGATTTAATTATTTTTTATAGGCTCTAAATACCAACAAATAATAGGCTTTCTTTAAGAAAAAATTTGAATATATTTATTGACAAGTAAAACATATACCTTGAGATATCTTCATTCTCAAGTTGTCATAAAAATTAACTTTAATTTTTTGTGCTTGTTGTATTGGTAATCAAAGTGATTTCAATAACTTATCAACCACCACATCCTTAGCTCGAATCATCAAACAAAATGTCCAATGTTTTATTTGTTGTAGAACATGCCACATTTAAACAACATGACTCGAGTCATCAAACATAATGTCCAATGCTTTCTCTGTTGTAGAACATGCCACATTTAAACAACATGACTCCATACCGCCCACTGGTGAGGATATTATTTCTATTGCACCAAACCTAGCTATTAATTGCATGTTCAAGGGTCCAAACCAATTGAATGTGATATAACATGGAGGTTAAGATCTAGGAAGGAAATATCATGGAGGAAGTATAGGGATTTTATAAGATTCACTCCAAGTTTCCATTTGAATAACAAATATAAGGTGACAGGTGTGTCAAAGTTCGAGGGCATATTTCCTTTCTGTGTGAAGGGGGTTTTGATAGCCTCTTAATCAATGGAGAATCTTGGATTTATGAAAAAAACAGAGGGTTAAATGGAAGTTAGACTTTTGTTTCGCCTTATTCTAAGTATTGCATTACATCGATATACTCGTTGTTTTCACTCACTTAGTTTTCCAAAAGTAGCTCTAGGACTTTGCCAATGAGTTTCATGGCACACGATTGCATGACCAACTATTTTGGTTCACAATTAACCCCTTGCTAATTCCATGACCAACAATCAACACATTTCCTGCGGTGTGGGGTCAAAGTAAATTCAAAAGCAATATTATCTATATTGGAGTTGTATATTATCCCTCCTTGTATTTCTTTTTTCTCAAATCCTTGCTAACTAAATGAATTTTTATTAATATGAAAAATGCTAATAATTTCATCAAATTTACTTGATGTATTAAGAATATCAGATTTAATTGATGCATCAAATTTATTAAGTAATTTTAATATTTATATAAACATTTTTGTTATGTATTTTATGTATTGTTAATATGTATTTTTTATTTATTTATGTAATTTTACTCTAACATAAAATTTTGGAAAAAAATAATTATTTTTATAAACATAATTTTATTTGTTTATGTTAAATAATTTGTATATTAATTGATTATAGAATTTAGTGTACAAATTTTTCAATTTAAAAATTCTATCCATCTTTACACCTTTCGCAGTATTGACTAGTATTGAACAATTTTAGTAATTTCAATTTGTATATCACACCGATAGTCATTCAAATTTGTAATATTAAAATATCACACACTCCATGAATATGATACAAGGACCTTATTAGGCCTCAATGCACTTGTCATTTTTGTCTACACTTTTACTCTCCATTTGACATCCAATCAATACACTTCTCATTATTATCTGCACTTTTACTTTCCATTTGACATCTAGCCCACATTTTTATGGTGACTCTTCTCCTCTGACCTTGACACCTTTTGCTCATAATTTGACATTTATTTAACTACGTCAATGTTGGTTTATTGAAATCTGGGATAAATACCACGAATTGAGAGTTAGTCTTCTGAAATAAGCGAAAGGTGTCGTGATGAGAAGTCATGTGTCAGTTTAGGAAATCATATCCAAAATCTGATACTCTATGCTTTGTGCTTTTATATTAGGGAAAAATTAGAGAGTTTCCTTTCATTCATCTACAAGCCACATTGAGAACGTGAGAGCCTATGCATAGACCAAAAAACAATATATTTCTCTCCACACAGCGTCATGCAAGCTGCAATTCTATGGAATCCTTGGATCTGTCTATGGCACTATCGCTACTGTGCAAACTTTTAATTTCTTCAAGTTCTTTAGAAGAAAACCCCACATCTTGTTCTTGTATAAAGAGGGATAAATGTCCTCTCCTTCACAAAGCAGGACTCCGTGAAATGGTTCAAAGCTATCTAACATCAGCTCTATGCCTGCAACTCTTGGTACAATTACTGGGACTGCTCCACATTTTACTATCAAATCCAGGTGGTATTCTCCTCGATGTAGGACCTTCCATGCTAATTATTATTCTAGCTTCAATTTTCTCCACTAATGAAGGGCATGCTGTATATTGAAATTTGGAAAAATTGTTAAGTGTGAAGCCAAATTCACGGAGGATTCTAGATTAGATTTTTCTAGATCTCCAAGATTCTAGATCTTTCTACACTGCCAGTATTTTCTAGAATCACATGCATGATTCTAGATCCTCCTACACCACCAGTAGTTTCTAAATCATTCAATATCTCCATCTGAATCACATATAGGATTCTAGATCCTTCTTCTGCCCCTATAAATTTTTAATTTCTCTAGCCAAGGAATGCAAGCGAAGGCCCAAGCCTGTTATGTAATGCAAAGTGATTTCTATTCTCCAGTGATTGTTTTATATATTCCGTTGTTTCTCACTGAGTAATCCTGTTGTTTTTCCATTTGTTTGTCTTTGTGAATTATTCTCTCCTATTTCCATTTAGGTCTCTAAGTATAAATCCGTTGTGTGTTATGTATGTTTTGGTATAACAACTGGTATCGGAGCTAGGTTCGAATATCCAACATGCAAGCCGCTTAGTGTCATCGCCTTACTCTGGCAGCGTTTGTTAAAACGTTGGTTGTTACCCCTAGAGCTGTTGAAGGATCTATCTAGGAAATAGCTGAGGAACGTTGGAACTAAAGATAGTTGTTGCAAGAAAAATAAGGTCACGGCCCTAAGTTGAAACGTGTTGCTGGAGTTTGAAAAATGGAGATCCATGGAGTTTGGAGTTGAAACATGGTGTTCGTAAGGTTTTTTTTACATCAAGCTTGCACATATACGTCAAGTTTTTTCTCTCAAACCAACATATGTATGTGCGAAATGTGAAGAAGTTAAAACATTATATATGTTTTTATATTTATTATGAAACATATATAATTATATGTTGGAATTTTGAAAAGTATATTTTAAAAAGGAGCATTTTGAAAAGGGTATTTTAAAAGGAGGAAGGTCATTATTACTAAATTTTAAAGAGTAATAGTTAAAGTTTTATTTTCCAGTGGCGTTTTTGTGTTTTGGGGCGTGAATTTGATTGAAAATGGAAACAACACTTACAGATATGGAGAAGTTGAGCGGGGCTAACTTTGCCCTATGGAAATCACAGATGGAGGATATACTGATTTTAAAGGATCAGTATTTGTCGATTGAGGGCATAACAAAGAAACCCTCATCGATGACAAATGAAGAATGGAATAAGCTATATAGAAAGGCGATTGCAACAATCCGCCAATATTTAGCAAAGAATGTTTATTTCGATGTGTCCGGAGAAAAGATGGCTGAAGGATTATGGAAGAAGCTGCATGATCTATATGAGAAGAACACAACATCAAACAAAGTGTTCTTGATGAAGAAGCTTTATAATCTCAAAATGAAGGAGGGTGCTTCAGTTGCTAAGAACTTGAATGCATTTAATATTATTACTAATCAGCTTGCCTCTGTTAAAATCATTTTAGATGATAAAATTAGAGCTATTTTTCTAATGTGTTCTACGCCAGACAGCTAGGAAAATTTAATTGTAGCTATGAGCACTTCAACAACTACAGGGACCCTAAGGTTTGATGATGTCAGCATCAGTTTAATGAATGAGGAGATGTGACGCAAGTCAATTGTGGAAAACCAGGGAAGAGAGGCTCTAGCTCTAGCTGATCGTGGTAGGAGAATGGATCGAGGCTGGAAAGAGCAATCAAGATCGAGAGGCTGATGAAAATCAAGGAGTGGAAGGATCATCTGCTTTCATTGTGGCAAACCCGGGCTTATGAAGAAAGAATGTTGATTCTGGAAGAAAGGACAAAAGGATCAAAGATCATCTAGTACAAATCACAAGTCATCCAGCACAAATGAAAGTGAGACTACTGCTGTAGCCACAGATGGTGATGTGTTGTTTACTGTTTTAGTAGAGGATGCATGTCTATATACATCTAGCAGTAGCTTTGATTAGATCCTTGACTCTGGGGCATCTCACCATGTAACCCCATGCAAAGATAGTTTTGTTTCATATAATCCTGGTGATTATGGTAGAGTGCATTTGGGGAATAATCATTTTTGCAGTATTATTGGAGTGGGAGATTTCCAGATCAAGATGAAAGATGGACAAGATATATTGTTTAAACAGGTCAGGCATGTACCAGAAATGCGCATGAGTTTAATCTATATGGGACGACTGGATGATGAAGGCTATTCGACAAGCTTTGGAAAAGGAGGTTGGAAAATTAGCAAAGGTGCACTGGTCGTGGCCAAAGAACCCAAGACAGGAACATTATACACATTGAAGGCACTGATAGGAAAATCAGATTTGGCTGCTGTCACAAAAGAAGGAAATTCAGCAGATCTATAGCATAAGCTTATGGGTCACATGAGCGAGAAGGGCTTAAAAATCCTTGTTGGTAAAAATTTATTGTCAAGTTTGAAATCCTACAATCTTGATCTTTGTGAGCATTGTATATATGGTAGACAAAGAAGGGTTTCATCGCTTAGAGGTGGCCATGACAGAAAGAAAAATGTATTAGAATTGGTACACTCAGACGTGTTTGGGCCTGTTAACATCAAATCATTAGGAGGAGCATCATATTTTGTAACATTTATAGATGATGCATCCATGAAAGTTTGGGCATATCCTATGAAAAATAAAAGTGAAGTGTTTGGAATATTTCAAAAATTCCATGTTGTTGTTGAAAGAGAGACTAACAAATTGCTGAAGTGTTTAATAACAGAAAATGGTGGAGAATATTTCTCAAATGCATTTAAGGAATATTGTAATAGGTTTGGCATAAAGCATGAGAAGACTGTGCCTAGTACTCCTTAACGGAATGGTTTCATAGAAAGGATGAATCACACCATTATGGAAAAGGTGTGAAATATGTTGTCCAATTCCGGTTTGGAGAAGAATTTTTGGGCTGAAGCAGTTAGGACCGCTTGCTACCTCATAAAAAGATCTCCAACTATATCCTTGGATTGCAGTATCCGTGAAGAGGTTTGGACTAGTAAGAATTTGAATTATTCTCACTTGAAAATCTTTGGATGTGAAGCATTCGTACATATTCCCAAAGAAAATAGAACTAAGCTAGATGATAAATTGATGAAATGCATTTTTTTGGGATATACAGATGAAGATCTTGGTTATCGTCTATGGGATCTAGACAAACATAAAATTATTAGAAGCAAGGATGTTATATTTAATGAGTCAAAAATGTTCAAGAGGACTGTAGGTGAGTTGGAGGTTAAGAAGGTTATTGACAGGTTTGAAGAGCATCAAGAAAACATACCACCAACACAAGAAAATGAACAACAAATTCAAGAGCATGAAGAACAACAAGTGGAAAATAATGAACAAAAAGAAGAAGGAATCTTGTAGGAACCTTTACAGGAGATTCAACCTGATAATGCACCACCACAGTTGGTTCATAGATCTTCTAGGCCTCATAAGCCTTCACAAACGTATCCTCCTTCAAACTATATTTTGTTGACCGATAAAGGTGAGTCTGATTGTTTTCAAGAAGCTTGTAAATTCGGGCACAATAAAGAATGGAAGAAAGCAATGGAAGAAGAAATGAACTCTTTGCAGGAAAATAAAACTTGGGAGTTGGTAAACCTCCCAAAAGGTAGAAAGGCTCTACAAAACAAATGGGTGTACAAGATTAAGCATGAAGGTGACGAAAAGAAGGAGGGGTATAAAGCAAGACTGGTGGTGAAAGGTTTTGCCAAAAAATAAGGTATTGACTTCACTGAAATTTTTTCAGCTGTTGTTAAAATGTCATCTATTAGAGTCATTCTTGGTCTAGTTGCTGCTTTAGACCTAGAATGTGAACAGTTAGATGTAAAAACTGCTTTCCTTCATCGTGAATTAGAGGAAGAAATTTATATGGAGCAACCAGAAGGCTTCATAGAAAAAGGCAAAGAAGGCCTTGTTTGTAGGTTGAAGAAGAGTCTCTATGGGTTGAAAAAAGCACCTCGATAATGGTACAAAAAAATTGATCCATTCATGTTGGAACATGGTTTTCAGAGGTTGGAAGCTGACTATTATGTCTATACCAAGAGGTATGATCAAGGAAAGTATATCATATTATTGTTATATGTGGATGACATGTTGATTGTTGGTCATGACAAGAATAAGATCAATAGGTTAAAGAAATATTTGCGTAGCAAATTTGGAATGAAGGATTTGGGACTAGCACAACAGATATTGGGCATGCGGATTATGCGTGACAGGAAAAACAAAAGGTTGTGGCTGTCACAAGAAAAATATATCAAAAAGGTGCTTGACAGGTTTAATATGAAGGATGTCAAGCTAGTTGGTACACCCCTTGCAGCCCACTTCAAGCTGAGTATTGAATTATGTCCTACTAATGACAAAGAGAAAGAAGAGATGAGCAAAATTCCTTATGCTTCAGCAGTTGGCAGCTTAATGTATGCCATGGTATGCACACGACTAGACATTGCATGTTCAATGGGAGTAGTGAGCAGGTTCCTTGCCAATATAGGCAAACAACATTGGCAAGCAGTAAAATGGATTTTGAGGTATCTCAAGGGTACTAGTCATTATTGTTTATGTTTTGGTCATGATAAGACTGTGCTTGAAGGATTTACAGATGCAGATATGGCTGGAGATATGGATACCAGAAAGTCCACTACAGGTTATTTGTATACATTTGCAGGTGCAGCAGTATCTTGGGTGTCAAGGCTACAAAGAATAGTAGCTCTCTCTACAATAGAAGCAGAGTACATAGTTGTGACAGAAGCTTGTAAAGAGATGTTGTGGATGCATCCATTCCTAGGAGAGATAGGAATAAAGTAGAATAAATATGTTTTATATTGTGATAGTCAAAGTGCCATTCACTTGATGAAAACCCCAACATTTCATTCAAAAACCAAGCACATTAACTTAAGGTGCCATTGGATCCGGCATGTGTTGGAGGAAGAACAATTATCCTTGGAAAATATCCATACAGATAGGAATCCTGTTGATATGCTCACTAAGATTCTACCACGAGTTATGTAGAGGCATGGTAGGACTCGGTGTGACTTGATGACTCTTATTTGGCTTCAAGTGGGAGAATGTTAAGTGTGAAGCCAAATTCACGGAGGATTCTAGAATATATTTTTCTAGATCTCCAGGATTCTAGATATTTCTACATTGCCAGTAGTTTCTAGAATCACATGCAAGATTCTAGATCCTCCTACACTGCCAGTGGTTTCTAGATCATTCCAGATCTTCATCTGAATCACATACAGGATTCTAGATTCTGAATCACATACAAGATTCTAGATCCTTCTTATGCCTCTATAAATTTGTAATTTCTCTGGCCAAGGAAAACAAGCCAAGGCCCAAGCCTGTGATGTAATGCAAAGTGACTTCTATTCTCCAGTGATTGTTTTATCTATTCCGTTGTTTCTACTGAGTAATCTTGTTGTTTCTCCATTTGTCTGTCTTTGTGAATTATTCTCTGTTATTTCCATCTAAGTCTCTAAGAATAAATTCGTTGTGTGTTATATATGGTCTGGTCTAACAAAAATATTGAATTGGGTCCTCCTTCAAAAAGGGGAGCACAATTGGGGAGCTCAAGAAGTGAAAATATAAGATCTCTGAGATCATTATGCAGTGTAGGAATGGGAAATTTCTTGCAGAAAATAAAGTGATAAATGAATACAAAGCTACAAAATCAACAAATTTGTTCTTCCGAACAGTTCTGAAGATGATGAGAACCATTGGGAGCACTGCCGCGAGCTTGGAAGCATCGTTCAAAACCATTCGAAATTCAGAAGCGGGACACATGATGCAATTAAAAAAAAGGGGAGAATATCTGACACTCACAGACAATGACCACTTTTGGATTTGATCTTTCATTGAATGCAAGCAACCCAACTAGCGCAGCAGGCTATCTGCAAATGGTACATAATAAATGGAAATGCATATTGACGTAATGATTGGTTTGGGCAACGAATATTTATAGTGCTATTTAGTCATTAATTGTACCGTGCTCAATAGTAAACATTGGTTTTCCTTATATGTGTATTTTAATTAAAAAAATAAATTGCTTTGAAATGGTTTCATTTTAGTTTTGAATTTAATGCAAATTGATGTTCAGTTGGTATGCGTCTTTAGATAAAAATTTATTTTTCTAAGTTGGAAATGGTTTATTGTAGTTTTGAATTCGTGTAATTAGGTAAAAATTAGTTTTTTTTAGGTTGGAAATGGTTTCATTTAATTTATATTATTTTACAAAGTACGAAAATTCAATATAATAAAATGATCCATGAGTGGGATGTGTCATTCCTAAGGGTTATCCATAAATGTATGAATTTTTAATTTCGTAAATAAACCAACTGAATTAAATTCAAAACTAAAATGAAACCATTTCAAAGTAAAAGATGTATTTTTTTAATTAAGATACATGTGTAAAAAAAACCAATATTTACTATTGACCCACACAGGGTCACACATAAATACAACAGTACAATTATGACGATGATGGTTAACGTCCACTAAAACCAAACATTGGTGTAACATCCTTACTGTAATAACTCAACGTAAATTAATAGTTATGAATAGTTAATAGTTAGTTACGAAACTGATTATTGGTATTCGGAAACTGAATGAGAAACATGGGCGCAGTTCCATTATATGTTAATGTCAGAAAGTTTATTTCGGTTCTACATTCTGGAGGGAACATGGGTTCCGTGGACAGGGATTCATGAAAGAGTTTAGCCTACTACACTGTTTAATGCCTCGGAGCTTCGGGTGCTGTGTCATTATCTCTATCTCTTTAATTGACTCCTTCTCTGTAGAAGTTAGATACAAAGAGTAAAAGAGGAGGCACTTTAGAGCGTCTTGTAAAGTTGGTATTTGAAAAAGGTCTAGTTTTGTTGCTTATCATGGACTGCTGTCATCCATTAAACCCACAGACGAATCTTGTTACAGGGATGACATGATCTTTTCTTTAATATAAATAATACAAGAAACTGGACCAATTGTGCTCGGCTTGTTCATCAATGTACCAGACTCGCCCCATGTGGAGAATATGTTTCTTCTTTCGTCGCATTCAATCATGATATGCCCTAGCACGCTGGTGATAAACGAAAAATAGTTCTATTTTCTTGTCACCAGAGGAATGTGCAATTGTTTAAACGGAAAACTAGTCGCTCTCTATGATCAGCTTGACAGTTATCATAGCGTACCTGGAACTCTACTCAATGTTGATATTCCTGAGCATATAAATGACAAGAAATCCAACATCTCAGCTTGAATATTTAATAGAGATGCTCCTTACGAACAACATTCTTTCCCTTGGGGAAACATGCAACCAAACCCATTAGAAAATGTTGCAGTTGATAATTACCATGGCGAGGTGAGAGAAGAAGAGAGATCATATAGCTTCTCCTGCATGTAGGGAGACTACAACATGAGCGCCTTTAGTACTTTGTCTACAGCTGAACGAAACGATATATCCCAGGTCTGTGAGAGTTTAGCTAGATAGAAACACCCCAACAATGACCATGGAGATCTTAAAGATTTGGCTTCGGAACTTCTTCGCAGAAGTAGATGAACCTGGACGTGGACCGAATTTTTCCAAATGATGTCAGCAGCTACAACCTGCACTAAGCTCTGTATATGTTCACTTGAAGTACAGAAATTTAGTGTCTAATTAGATCGATCTGGTGCATTGGAGTTCTGCCTTCCAATCTCTATTCTATCATTAAGTTTGCTAAGAGAACCAACATTCGCTATGGCGACCAGATCATGAAGAACGTGGAATAAATGTGTGGACATAAAAGCTAAGTATATGTAGTTTTTCCTTCTAGAAAATTACATGTGAATCTTGTGTTAAATTCTTTATGATTCTAGCTAACTTTCGATGTTTTGAATATGCATTACATGCATGAGGGAATTAGCTAATGACGTGCTTCTAGGCACATAGATATTCATTTCTAGAGTTTCTTTTTGGAAAAAGAGTGCATACTTCAAGTATGAAGATGAAGGATTCTATGAGAGTTTTCTTGGAAACAAAATAGAGGTTCTTTCCTTAAAAGACATATCAATAGTGTTCATTATATATTAAAATTCATACTTGTATCATGAAAAGATTGTGTGCATTGCATATATTAAAGAAGGGCTATTAAAATAAGCTAATGGATGCTCAAAGAACAATGATTGTGTTATGGAGATGTGATATTTGTACGTTAGAAAAACTATGTTAATTTCTTGATAAATAACTATATGAAAGGAACGCATGTGCAAATGCGCAGAATCAATAGTTTATTACCTGTATGTAAACATAACTAATGTGTTATATGTTTTAAAGGGAAACATGGACTTGTAAAACTAACGGTTAGATCTCTTAGAGAGAAATATGTATTAGTGTGAATAAGCATTGTTGAAAGTAGAACAAGAATTTACTTGAATATATGTACTAGTTAGTTAGTATGTTATGCTTGCTCATGAAGATGGGTAGATGTTAAAAGATCACTTTTAGAGGTTGCTTAATGAATTATTAATAATGTATCTAATATTGTTGCCAAAGCTTGTTGACAACTACATTGATAGGAAAGGATGGCGGTTGGTGCCAAAGGAAAGTGATGTTTAACATTATGGTAGGAAAAGGATTATTGGTCCATGTAGATGAGTTCACGTTGCAGGATCTTCTATTGCTAGAACAATTATGCCACAAGGAATGTTGCATGTGGCGGTATGTAAGAAAAGGGTTTCATGGAAAATGTATTAGCTTTTAGCTAGTTATATGACTACTTAATGATAATTCATTGTAATGATTTTAATAACAATGGTTAAGGGATGGAATCCCTTATAAGCCATTGAGTGAGGGGTGAAAACCCTCATGAGCGTTTAATAAGAATATTAAACGTTTGCTGGTTTTCACCCTACGGGGTTTCCAGGTTATATTGGTGTTCAATGGTGTGATTGCCTTTTGTGTCAGTTTGATGATGATGAATCCTTGATGTTGATGGTTCTTTATTTGATGGCATAATCATAATGTCCAAGTATGTGATTAACTATATGGTTAAGGAAATCATGGAATGGATGCAAGGATTCATGAGACAACTTATGTTATTACACTACCACAGTGGTGGTTAAGGGTTAAGAAACTTACTGTCTTTTATTGCAATTTACTTGACGTGCTAAAGTACATTATATCTAATGGTTAATGATGAATTGTGGAGTTGTGAATTGGATAATTACTTGTGGGTAATTTGTATAAAAATTCTAACTCCCTACTTTTACATGCGAGGTTACCGGGGTACATTACAAGCGGTATAAAACCTAAAGGTTGCAGTACTGGTGCCTTTGGGAATTGATGAGCGGAAAAGAAATTGAGGTACGCCACCAGTGGCATTAACTCAGGTATGAGTTTAACCATTCACATATTGATTTACGTAGTACACTACTTTTGGCATGATAAGAGTGATTCGTGTTTAAACTGCTTCGAGTAGTAAGTAATAAGCTGCTGCATAATTATGTCATGACATTGGATTCCTTATGAGGATAAAAGACAATAAAACGTTTTTCGTACTTAAAAAACAATATTGAACACTCATTAAGGAAAGTGATAATCAACTACCAACTTTTTATTTGCAAATATGGCAATAACAACAATGCATTTATTAAACAAGATTGAAGTTACAATGAACGAAACTTAATGAGCCAATGCATGAGGTATAAATTATGGGGAACATCCTTGAATAAGATGACAAATTGTTTTAAAAGGACATTAGGAGAACCCCTTTAGATATTGAAAATATGCAATGAGTCAAGTAGCGAGACTTGATTGTCATAACTAATTTTGATTAAATTTTGCCATGGCTTCATTAAGATGATTGGTAGTTGAGATTGGTTAGTGTTGTATGACTAACCAATAGAACTTATATGCATTAATTGAAATTGGATTTAAGATTATTACAACTCATAAACCAGTGATGGTTTGATTGGTGTCACATGCGTGGAACATGTATATGATGATTTTATGAGAAGAGTTCTTAATTTTATTCACTATGAGAATGCTTGATGAATAGTGTATGCTTATGTCTTAATTATTTGAGATTCACTAGCATGGTATGTGTTTATGTTAATCATTACTTGTTGTGAGATAAAAATCATTTGAGCCTCGATTTAATGATGGTTGAATTTATCTCTACTATGGGAATGATGGATTTCTTATGCATGTTGCATTCCAGTGTGAAGCATGTTTAGTGGGTAGCATTTCTAGGACCCATTCATGGTAGAATTACATGTGATACTTATTCATAGATAGACTACCTGTGTTAATACAATTGTCAGTAAACTCTAACTACCTTCCCCAACTATAGATGCTTCTAAAGGAAAAGGAAGCAAGGAGAAGGAAGAAGACCGTGCTATAGAGATAGACGGAGAAGGGAAAAAGAATTGCTAAGTCTGGTGATGACCAGAAAGCGCAGGCTTTGAGTGCCAGAATCTTGCAGAAGACGCTAATTCTGGTGATGGCTAGATAACGCTTGATGTGCATGTGAGTATTCCTTGAACATGCTTAAGGATTTGGGAAATGATAACTATAGTGTGTTGATGTTAATGATTTTCACAATGTCTCCTTGAAGTCATTATTCTGAAATGGTCACATAGTAATGTTAAGATAGTTGTTGCATCTAACATCAAGTGGTAACTCTGGTGCATGTGTGACACTTAAGGGATCATGCTTCTAAGTGCAAAGTAGAGGAATTGCTTCTGATAAGGGTAGTATAATTAGTTAGTTATGCATGTTGAACCAAGGGTTGGTCAGAACACCTTGATTATGCTTAATTATATTAATGATGCATGGCCAATGCTGGCCATAGTAAACGTAAGATAATACTCCATTAATGACGATTTGGATTAAGACAATAGACTATGGGAAATTGGAAATGTTTAGATTATTAACTCAACTGTTGTTGACATTTATATGTTAATGAATATTTGCATATGCTTTTATACATGACAATATTGTATGCATGAAAATTCTTGGAAATTGAATACTTGTTAACTGATGCATATTTATAACTAATGTTGTTGATGGGATTAAGTAGTGGTAGCTTAATGGCAACAAGAAAACTCGTCATGTAAATTGTTGCAATGTGAATTGCAATCATAAATGAGAAATTAAAATATTATATGATATGCATGATTATGTTATTTGGAAAATCAGAATGCATACAATATGTATGATAGATATGTTTCCCATCAGCCTAGATGTTGTGGACCCATGATGAGGGTTAAAGTGTAGATGCATGGTGTACATGCATGTTTATTTTGTTAATGAAATGTTCATATGGTTCATTATGTAAATTACTTTGGGAAAGAGTAATAAAAGAGAAATTTAACATGCCAGACAGTTGCAGATAGTTGTGAAAGGCTATAGTGCCTTGGGTTGATGGAAGTTGCCTGCCCGGATTCAATGCCTTGGGTTGATGGTAGTTACCTACCCGAAGGGGTTGATGGTACTTGTCTGCCCAGAATTCCTCTCCCTAGAGATCAATGATCTCAGTAAGGGAAAAGAGTTTGCCAAGATGGTGAAGAGGGTAAAAAGCCTGAGGCAACTCTATTGATTTGGAGCCTGTTGGAGGAGACCCAAAATTCCTCATAGAAGGGACACTGTCAGAGGAATAGGCAGGACGCTACCAAGAGGAATCCTATATTGGACCCTATGTGGTCATTGGAATTCTTGAGCTGGTTGGCCAGTGGAATTCCATGATAGGCCTGGTAAGGTCTCTATCAAAGAAACTGTCTGGATGTGAAAATGACTCGATCTGGTTGTGGAAACTAGTTCCCATGGGTTGGGAATTCTTTAGCCTAGTGTGGTTCTCATATCTAAAGAAATTAACTAATCAGTTATATGTTATGTTAAAAATGAATTCTATATATAGTTGTGTAAAATATGTTATGCACATTTAACAAAAAATGAGCTTAGTGCTCAATAAGGAGTTATTGGAAATTTTAATTCCTTTATTGTATTACTAATCTTGCGAACGTCTTAGTAGGGGCTAAGACAATTTTCACTTGATGCAGTGATTGATTGTTAGAGAGCTAGGTGCTCTTTTGGTACTTTTAAAAGTACTCTGTGGATGTCTTTAATGAGAGTTAATTTAGTGTGCATGTGAAGCAGTGATGAGCTCTTAAGTTCTTGTAAAAGTACTGTGAATTAAATATCATCTAACATGGCACAATTGATGGATAGTTAAAATTATTTCATTTGACTCGAAATATTGTGACTAATGCAATTGAATTTTTTAGTCATACATTACAAGAATTACTTACCATGGAGCGTTGATGCATAATTGTGACTAATGCAATTGAATTTGTTAGTCATACATTACAAGAATTACTTACCATGGAGGTTTGATGGGTTGTTCAACCACTATTAAATGCTTACGTGAAAGTGCTCATGATTTTCAGGAGTAGATGGTACGTAATGGTAAGTTGATATAGAGTTTGGTTTCTGAATTTGAATAACAAGCCAATTGGTGGCAATTATAACTCACATATTTTTTGCAATTATGAATGCTTATGACTATTGATGCTTATAACTAATGATCTTTCTTATGATTATATCATTATTATTTTGTTTGTTGTAATTGTTTGGAATGAAATCATTTATTTTAAAGAGGAAGGATCACATTTTGTGTGGTTGAGATGGTAATACCATGAGTAAAATCTAAAGTTTCAACAAAAGATGAACACCGAAGATGGTGTTCCTATTAAGGGGGGGAGTATGTAACATCCTTACCGTAATAACTCAGCGTAAATTAATAGTTATGAATAGTTAATAGTTAGTTATGAAACTGATTCTTGGTATTCAGAAACTGAATGAGAAACATGGGTGCAGTTCCATTATATGTTAATGTTAGAAAGTTTATTTCGGTTCTACATTCTAGAGGGAATATGGGTTCTGTGGACAGGGATTCATGTAAGAATTTGGCCTACTGCACCATTTAATGCCTCGGAGCTTTGGGTGCTGTGTCATTATCTCTATCTCTTTAATTGATTCCTTCTCTATAGAAGTTAGATATCGAAAGTAAAAGAGGAGGCACTTTAGAGCGTCTTGTAAAGTTGGTATTTGAAAAAGGTCTGGTTTTGTTGCGTATCATGGACTGCTGTCATCCATTAAACTCGCAGACGAATCTTGTTACAGGGATGACATGATATTTTCTTTAATATAAAGAATACAAGTAACTGGACCAATTGTGCTCGGCATGTTCATCAATGTACCAGACTCGTCCCATGTGGAGAATATGTTTCTTCTTTCATTGCATTCAATCATGATATGCCCCAGCACGCTGGTGATAAACGCAAAATAGTTGTATTTTCTTGTCACCGGAGGAATGTGCAACTGTTTAAACGGAAAACTAGCCGCTCTCTATGCTCAGCTTGACGATTATCATAGCGTACCCGAAACTCTACTCAATGTTGATATTCCTGAGCATATAAATGGCAAGAAATCTGATATCTCAGCTTCAATATTTAATAGAGATGCTCCTTACGAATGACATTCTTTCCCTTGGGGAAACATGCAACCAAACCCATTAGAAAATGTTGTAGTTGATAATTACCATGGCGAGGTGAGAGAAGAAGAGAGATCATATAGCTTCTCCTGCATGCATGGAGACTACAGCATGAGTAGCTTTAGTACTTTGTCTACAGCTGAACGAGATGATGTATCCCAGGTCTGTGAGAGTTTAGCTGGACAGAAACACCCCAACAGTGACCATGGAGATCTTCAAGAGTTGGCTTCGGCACTTCTTCGCAGAAGTAGATGAACCTGGACATGGACCGATTTTTTCCAGATGATGTCAGCAGCTACAACCTGCACTAAGCTCTGTATATGTTTGCATGAAGTACATAAATTTAGTGTCTAATTAGATCAATCTGGTGCGTTGGAGTTCTGCCTTCCAATCTCTATTCTGTCATTAAGTTTGTTAAGAGACCCAACATTCTCTATGGCGACCAGATCTTGAAGAACGTGGAATAAACGTGTGGACATAAAAGCTAAGTATATGTAGTTTTTCCTTCTAGAAAATTACTTGTGAATCTTGTGTTAAATGCTTTATGATTCTAGCTAACTTTCGATGTTTTGAATATGCATTACATGCATGAGGGAATTAGCTAATGACCTGCTTCTAGGCACATAGATATTCATTTCTATAGTTTCTTTTTGGAAAAAGAGTGCATACTGCAAGTATGAAGATGAAGGATTCTATGAGAGTTTTCTTGGAAACAAAATAGAGGTTCTTTCCTTAAAAGACATATGAATAGTGTTCATATTATATTGAAAATTCATACTTGTATCATGAAAATATTATGTGCATTGCATATATTAAAGAAGGGCTATTAAGATAAGCTAATGGATTCTCAAAGAACAATGATTGTGTTATGGAGATGTGTTCTTTGTACGTTAGAAAAACTATGTTAATTTCTTGATAAATAACTATGTGAAAGGAACACATGTGCAAAGGCGCAGAATCAATAGTTTATTACCTGTATGTAAACATAACTAATGTGTAAATGTTTTAAAGGGAAACATGGACTTGTAAAACTAACGGTTAGATCTCCTAGAGAGAGATATGTATTAGTGTGAATAAGCATTGTGAAAATTAGAACAAGAATTTACTTGAATATATGTACTAGTTAGTTAGTATGTTATGCTTGCTCATGCAAATGAGTAGATGTTAAAAGATCACTTTTAGAGGTTGCTTAATGAATTATTAATAATGTATCTAATATTGTTGCCAAAGCTTGTTGACAACTACATTGAAAGGAAACGATGGCGGTTGGTGCCAAAGGAAAGTGATGTTTAACATTATGGCAGGAAAAGGATTATTGGTCCATGCAGATGAGTTCAAGTTGCAAGATCGTCTATTGCTAGAACAATTATGCCACAAGGAATGTTGCATGTGGCATTATGTAAGAAAAGGGTTTCATGGAAAATGTATTAGCTTTTAGCTAGTTATGCGACTACTTAATGATAATTCATTGTAATGATTTTAATAACAATGTTTAAGGGATGGAATCCCTTATAAGCCATTGAGTGAGGGGTGAAAACCCTCACGAGCGTTTAATAAGAAGATTAAACGTTTGCTGGTTTTCACCCTACAAGGTTTCGAGGGTATATTGGTGTTCAATGGTGTGATTGCCTTTTGTGTCAGTTTGATGATGATGAATCCTTGATGTTGATGGTTCTTTATTTGATGGCATAATCATAATGTCCAAGTATGTGATTAACTATATGGTTAAGGAAATCATGGAATGGATGCAAGGATTCATGAGACAGCTTATGTTGTTACACTACCACAGTGGTCGTTAATGGTTAAGCAACTTACTATCTTTTATTGCAATTTACTTGATGTGCTAAAGTACATTATATCTAATGGTTAATGATGAATTGTGGAGTTGTGAATTGGATAATTACTTGTGGGTAATTTGTATAAAAATTCTAACTCCCTACTTTTACATGCGAAGTTACCGGGGTACATTACAAGTGGTCTATCGGACCTAAAGAAACAAATTATTTATTTTGATTTAGGATTTTATTCCTATGCTCAAAAAGCTTGGAGAGAAGCCTCCCGAGCTCACTATAATTTTGACATTGTAAAAGGCTAGGGGTGTTAGTATTGCAACAAAGATTGTGAAACTGAGATCTAATGTGGTGGTACGCGGGTTGTACGCGGGGCACTCTAAGAGGAAGTGGTTTTCATCCTTGATGTTTGTATTCTCACATATATGACAGATACCTTCCATCCATGGCGTTTTAGGAACTTCCCAACTACCTGTTTCACTATGGAACTCATGAGAATTCGTTCTAATCTTTGCTATATTAATTTTCTTCTTTAAGTTAGTTAAAATAGAGATATACTTTTGATCTTCTAGGGTGGGGTTGATGACCTTCTTATAATAACTTAATTTTCTTTTAGCCCCTAAAATTTTCTCACACCAC
>APFE030996899.1:99426-119366 GCA_000404065.3 Pinus taeda
AGATGTCAAATCTGCATTTTTGAATGGTGAGTTAAAAGAAGAAGTTTATTTAGTTCAGCCTGAAGGGTTTGTAAAACAAGGACAAGTGCATTTGGTTTGCAGGTTAAAGAAAGCTTTATATGGCTTGAAACAAGCACCAAGATCATGGTATGTGAAAATTGATTCTTTCTTTTATGAGAAAGGTTTTATGAGAAGCAAGAATGATCCTAAATTGTACATCAAGGAAGATGAAGGCAAGAATATTGCTTTAATATCTGTATATGTTGATGATCTTATCATAACAGGAAATTCATGCAAGTTGATTGAAGAAATTAAAAATCAGTTGTCACATGTATTTGAGATGAAGGATCTTGGTGAATTGCATTATTGTTTAGGTTTTGAAGTTTGGAGAGAGCCTGGTAAGACAGTGATCACACAAAGCAAATATACAAGGGAAATCCTTAAAAGATTCAATATGATTGAATGCAAGGAAACATCTACTCCTTTAGAATAGAATGTCAAATTGTGCAGTGATGATGGAACCAAAGAGGTGAATGGAACTATGTACCATCAACTGGTGGGAAGTCTGAATTATCTCACCACTAGCAGGCCAGATATAGCATATTCTGTCAGCATACTTAGTCAGTTCATGGCTAAGCCTTGTGAAAGCCATTGGAAAGCAGCAAAGAAAGTCCTTCGATATTTGAAAGGAACACTTAATTTTGGTATTATGTATACTAATGAATTTTATGTTAAATTGGCAGGTTATTTTGATTTTGCCTGGGCTGGAAATCCAGATGATAGGAAATCTATTACTGGATACGTGTTCAATATTGGTTCAGGACCAATATCATGGAGTAGTAAGAAACAACCAACTATTTCACTGTCATCCACTGAAGCTGAATATAAAGCATTATGCAGTGCTACCTGTGAAGCAATATGGCTTAGAAAGATACTTGAAGATGTTGAAGAAACACAACAAGCACCTACAGTAATCAGATGTGACAATCAAAGCACTATCAAGTTGGCAAATAATCTTGTATATCATGCAAGGACAAAACACATTGAGACACGACATCATTTTGTAAGAGAAAAATTACAATCAAAAGAAATTGACTTATCATATTGTAATACAAGTGAAAATGTCGGTGACATATTCACCAAGCCTCTTGGCAAGGCTAAATTTGAAATATGTAGAAATAAGTTGTACATTGTAGAAAATCCAAATTATGTTATAAGCCTAGCTGAGACTTAGACAAGCAGGCATGACAATTAAGAGTATAGTGTCTTGTTCATTGTATGTAGTTGGAATTAAGGGGGAGTGTCAGAAACGAGAGGTAATTCCAACAACCTGTCACCAATATTCAACAATGATTTAATGCTGGATCTAGAAATGAGCCACTGCATTTAATGAAGTTCTAGAAGTCAGCGGATACATTGAAGCTTCTGCAGGAAGCCACTGACTGAACCCATCTCCAAAAACTTCTTCAACTTGTATATATACCTGTTAATTGATGAATAGAGGCAAGTCCTTGAGTTCAATGTTTTTGAGTAATGTTGTTGTGATGTGCTCCTCTGCTCTTTTCAATCTAAGCCTTCAAGGCAGGAATTGGAAGAGTAATTATAGTATTGCCTCCCCATAACCCAAGTCGACACGGCGCTTCCGATGGGGTCACCCCAAAAGGGCTGCAGAGCGCAGTCTGCTATTCGTTGGTTTGCATAATCCAGTGCGTAAGCCACGACCGTGTTATTCCATACAAGAGCTTCCACACCCACCTGGGCTCGCGCGTCATTGTGAGGAGATAAGAATTGCTTGTGAATAATTTTTCCCTGGGCGAAAACCGAAAATTGCAAGCAACACCAAGTTAATTACAGGGAAGAAACATTTTGTAATAACCACTTCATAGTGAAATACCTAACCCATTAAACCCTAACGCCAAATAAGAAAGAGGATCACTCTCTGCCCATTCGGTTTGCTCTGTCAAAAGCATGTAAGCTATTATCGATATTTATCCGCTATTTACTACTACGCATCACTTTCCTTCCTTTGCACATTGTCAACATATGGTGGGGCTCCATGGGAGTCGAAGATGTGGAGAACTATACGGTAAAAGTCGAGAGTCAAGAGTTAATTTTTCTTCTCGACGAGAAAGACGGGACTTGACCATCTTCAAATCGTCCTAGCTTATTTTATTTGAAATTGAACTAAAAATCATTATCATTATTTAAATAGTTACTCAGTTTGAATTCAAATTCCGATATAAGATAAAAATTCGAATGAAAGACTTTCAATTCGGATCCCATCTTACCGAGTTATAGGTCCGATCCCATCTCCACTGCCATTTATTTTGGGTTTAGAGGGCGCGGCGCTATGCATGGACCTTTAACAAATCAGTGGATATCCGTGAATCGAATGGACTTGGTAACTAGGGTAGGGTAGATTGAAAATCTAGTTCTGATATGATGTTAAGTTTTTTATTATAGTAAATTTTTAAACCATTATCATTATTTTTTTTAAGTAATTTCAAAATGACTTTAGTCTATTTAATCTATATTCCCAACAAATAACTATATTTAATCTATATTCCCAACAAAATAACTATGAAAATCTAGCACAACATTCAAATTTCTAACATTCGAATTTAAAAAAAAAAATTGTAATATTTTTTTATTAGATCATCAAATGGATACGATTATAATTTTTCAGATTATGTAAGTAAATAGTATCTGATTCTAACTATGATTAATGTTAGAATCAATCTTTCCTTTATAAAAAAGATTAAAATCCATGTAAAAAACGTTTCAACAAATTTTCGTATTTAGGGTTTTAAGAAATCACGTTACTCCAACCTGCCTTGTCTGTCGGTGAAAAAGTCTAAACATTATTTCGATTAAGCGGATAGAGTTCACATCACTATCAGCTCCCGACGATTGCGCTGTCCATTCACGCGTTCGGAGAAAGTCCAGCGTCGTATGATACACGGTCATCGAAATAGGGGAACTTTTCATCTGCTGACTAGTCGTATTCAGCGAAGGAGTGCCTTCCAGAAGAGAAGAAAGAATAGGAATCTCCCATCTGGGCATTTTACTAATTTCATTTCCACAGACTCGTGAAACATCCAAAGAAGTCAATGTACGGTAAGCAATTAAAAACGAAAAACTTAAACATGTAATTTAAAAATTTCAAGAAGTAAATTCATGTAAGTTTATGATTATAATTTATATTAAATATTAGTATGCGGCTTTTTCTGTAATGCATTTGAATGTTAAGCATTATGCGCCGAGTTAATCATTGATTGGGTGACTTTTTTATCTTGTTTATTGAATGTCATTTTATTGAAAGTTAAGTGTTAAGATGAAAAGTACTAAGTTTATTATTGGTTTAGTGTATGGTGCTTAATGTTTTCCTTATAATGTGAGAAGATATATAATAGTGTGCTTTTTAATTGAGAAATTATATGGTTGGTCACAATGATTGTTATCTTTCCCACCTAAGTTCTAATCTCCACCACTGACATGATCAACTTTGATACATGCCTTATAAGTGACTATAACTAGGCTACCTTACTACTAACAACCTCACTCTTGCCATAGAGCTGAGAGAGGGCCACAATGATTGTTATCCTCCCCACCTAAGTTCTAATCTCCACTAGTGACATGATTAGCTTTAATACATGCCTTATAAGTGACTATAACTAGGCTACATGTCTACTAACAACCTCACTCTTGCCATAGAGCTGAGAGAGGTCAACATCTCAAGGGAAAATGAAATTTTAGCAGAGTCACAAATTTTTAACATTGTATATTTCCAACACCATAAGTCTATCATCTAAAGAATAAACATAACTAAAAAAAAACACATTTCCAATCCCATTTCCACTATAAAAACCTATAGCAAAAATGCAAGTTGGTCTAATCATGTTATCTAGATATAGAGTCTACTTGGATTGGTTGTCGTGAGTCTTTTTTTCATCGAATGGAGTGAACATGATGCTTTCCATATTCTTGCCAATATTGAAATGATTATCCATGCTCTCTAGTTTATTTTGATGTAGATCCCACATTCAGGCACCCAATTTAGGGAATGAGACTCTAATTTATAATATCTGGACATATACTTTCGGGTAGTCTAGAATGTATTTATTCAAGCTTGACTCCATGGTATCAATTTTAGAATGATTCCTTTGTTGGCTAATATATTTACAATTCTATTTCCATTTCTCTAAACATGGGATAGAATGACATCTATAGTTCCTTCCAAAATTTATGCTATGCTTACTTAGCTACAATGAATTCCCCAACTTCTTAAGACTTTATAAGTGTGTGTGTCATATTATAGATTTCTAGTCATCTGAATTATTGTTTTTAAGGTCCCCTTCTATTACAAATTTTTGAAAATTGCTTCTTCTAGCAATGAATAATCCTTATTCCAAAGCATATAATTCAACAACATTGTTATTGTCTATCTTGAGAGATCACTCGCAAATATGGATTATGTGACCAAGATTTGTTCTAAAAGGACCCCCAAAAAATGATCGGTCCTCTATTACCCTTTGAGGCCCAATCAAAGTTTAGCTTTAGGAAACTAGTGAGTTGAAGATGCTAATAGTTGGGAGTTGAAGAGGTTGGAGGGGACAAAGGAGCTTGAAGACAATTCACGTATTGATTGAGATTTAATCGACAATGAATGTACTTTTCCTCATGATTACAATCCCAATATTCGATGGTATAGGGGATTAGAAAAATAGTTTCTCTAATATTCAAGATAGAATGCCAAATGAAATCCATGGGAGTTATTTTATTTTTAATTTTTTTGAAATTCCTTTCTTTCCATGTTTCCCATAAGATAAACTGTAGAAATAATTTTCAAGCTACATTTAGTATTGGGTTGGAGAAATGGGTAGATATTCATTCCTCTATGGTTGATAAAATGTTAATTATATTTTGATCTAATTATTGAAATATAATATAAATACAATCACATAACTCAGAAGCAAACTAACATCTATTTAGAAGTCTCAAGGTTGGCAGAACAAAGGTGGCATATAGAGGGTCCTTGAAATTCTTTTCTATGAAGCTTATATAAGGTTAATGTTTTGTTAAGCATAAAAAACTAGAGTAATAAAGTTATCTTATGCTATAGCTTAAGACTCCAAAGCTTCTTCGATCTATTTTGGGCGTCTTATTCTATCATGCATGAAAGAATTTTATAGGATTTATTCATATCAAAAGTCCTTGAATTACCATGACGCCATCTTAGAATATTCGGCCCTTGTTTGGTTTGTATTTTCCTCTCTTTCAATTCTCTAGTTATTTTAGTTTAGGTGTCATGGTTTAGGTATATTGGCTAGAGAGACCAATGTTTCCATTTTTTTTATTGTCCCTATTCATAGGAGTGAGTCTAGTATTGACCTATAATTACTTTGCCTTGAGTGAATATTTTTTTATATTTTAGGTTTCCCATATTTTCCCTAGCTTGGGCCATTCATGCCACAAATACTCGCTAAAAAGAGATAAGTTTCCATCTATAACTTCCCAAAAGTTACAATTTGGGATAAGAAACATGTTTCTCCAAGTTGTATTAGAAATATGTAAGCCACTGATATTTCCTTCCATGTGTATAGGTTGTGTTTCCTCCATATTCAATGCATATTTTTATTTTCAAACTCAAGTCCACCAATATTTTTCTCCAAGGGGTTTCCTAGGAATTCCAGTGTCCCTCAAAGCTAATCCACCAAGAAATTTGGTTTTGCAACTATTGTCCCAAGCCATGAAAGCCCATTTCCTTTCTTTACTGTCCCCTTCCTAGGGAAAGGTTCTCTTGATATTCCTAAGTTTCTAAAAAATAACCTTGGAGATAGACAAAGATGATAGTAAGTAGAGAGTAAGAGCTTGAAAGGTAAATTTCAAAATAAGATTCTACTTGAAAGGTTGAGAGATCTAAATGTCTGGTAAGAAAGTTTTTTTATTATCAAATTTTAAGAGAAAAACTTCCTAGACCTTTTGCTAAAAAGGGCCTTCCTCCAAAGTGGCACCAAGAAAAAGATGGGTTTTTTAAATATTTAGGGAAAACATTTTATGTCAATATATTTATATTGAGGATAGGTGAAGGAAGAATTACTAATCCTTGTGCATCACATCAACATAAATCAACCATTCATCAAGATCAAATCTCATTAGGTTTTGAACTAATCAATGATACATTATCAAACCATCCCTCCATGATCAATTCACAGAGGCAAACATATCTCCCACACTGCACATCTACTCATGCTCACCAAGGATGGGGGCATCTACAATGAACTAACATGCATTAAGTGCCCTAGTATGCTCATCACATGGTTAGGATTAGTTTTGGAAGTGTCCTTCACATCTCACCTACTTGAGTCTTATCACTATGGTTGGTACTACGTCATTCTTCTAGAAGTATGGAATTATTAAGAGAATCCAAATGGATAACTGAATGTTGATCTATGGAATCCATGCATAAGCCAGCCACATGATCTATCATACTGCTAGACTTCCTCCTGAATGAGATGGAATGATGCCATAAAATTTCCCATCAAAATAGAAGGCATTCACCATCAAATAGAACACAAACGATAGTGATGAAAAGAGGTTTTCCAAGGGATATTTGATCTCTTCTAGCTTGTGTCCATGGCTCAGAAGATGTTATAGAAAGGTAAGAGGAAAAAATTAGACATGATGTGCAATTTGGTCAAGATATAATAGATTGTGTGGTGTGGTATAGGAGAAATAGACCTGATGCATGAGAAAAAAAGATGCTATAGGAGAGAAAATAGATGCTAGAGGAAGGCAAAAAGATACTACAGGAAGATAGAATATTGATACAGGAAATTGTTGGACAATGATGTGACAGATCAGGGAGGCCACCAGGGCCATGAATGAGGCACATTTAGGTCAATAAGTTTCTAAGAGGATGAGCAACAATTTCAGTCGGGGGGTATGATGGGCCTCTAAATTAGATATAAATTAAGGCCCATCTTACCATCCTTCAACATATTAATCCTCTCTTTTTCCATTAGATGGAATATTTTTAGCTTTAATATGCTCATTAGGAATGTTTAGAAATAATTGCACATGTGTTCCTAATATTACTTATATTTGTAGAATATTGTGAGAATATTGGTCAAATTATGTATATTTTGAGGCTCAAATAATTTAGGGACCTGCTCCTTGCTACAAAATGTGCCAATATTGGATAATAAATGACCAAGATTTTATGAAATTATTGAACAGATTCTGGAGCTCCAATAATTGATAAAATCTAGGATTGTGCTCCCTATCATTTAATGTAAACTCCTAGTGTTGGAAATTAGATCCATTTTTTGAGGGATTTTGAAAGGGCAAAGTTGTCTCCTTTCAAGGAGAATTCTTCCTCGCCACTTTATATAAGTTCCAGTTTAAAATTTCCCCTACAGGCATATATTTTTTAGTCTTTTTGTGGGTAAAACTTGTTATTTAGCAGCTCCACTTTGATTTCTAACAGGGCTATACTTGGATTCATTCAAATAATGAAGTTTGGTGCCATTTTTAACTTCTAAAGCTTCATTCCCTTCATAGTACTCTGACTATCCTTGGGATTGGCCATCACAGGATCCTCAAAACCCTCTTGTATAATCTCTTTATTTCCTTTGAATGAATTTTTCATGGGCATCTCTTACTTCTGCATTTACTATTCATACTTCTTTGTTGTAGGTGACATTGGTTAAATGATTGAAGTGAGTTGTTTTGTCGGTTATTTAAAAAGACACAAGTATGATTCATACTTAAAATATCTTTGAAAATTCTATTCATCATTGAGATACTTGGACTAATTTACTAATTCACAAATCTAGAATTTCTGGAAGTCTCTTGTAGCAAAATAATAGTAATTTCCTACTATTTTTTAGAACATTTTAATGAGATTCATTTGAGTTGATTATACTTATATTTATTCATTAAAAAATTCAATTTAATAAGAAAATTTATCCAATATCGTTTTCAGTTGATTAGGTTAGGAATTTGATAGGCTAACTAGCTCACTAATCCTTGAGTTTTTAGTTTTTAGAGTAGTATTTTTTTGATATTTTTTTAGCACATGTTAATAGGGGTATTTTTGTGTATTTCCACTCAGAATGGAGTCCTAGGACATTCTAATTTATCAAAAAAAAATTCCCATCTCATTTGAAATTGTTTTTCTTGGGGATTCAACAAGTTATCTCGAGGAGTAGTAGTCATGTAGCAGGTGTAAACTTGACTATATTCACTCTAAAAGCTTGGTTTTTGTCTCTTAGGCCTGAATAATGTCCCTTAGGCTTTGAATACATGATTGAGTAATACGAAAGACTTCTTAAGCATTTCCTCTTCTCCATTGCAATTCATCTCTGCAATTTCGGTTAGTGGAGAGATTTATGAATTGGATAGCACAATAATGATTTTCTTGATTGCCACAGCTAATGAACTATGTCAATGGATCTAAACTCTTTGCAATGTAGTAATTGATTACATGATATTTCCTTCATGCAACTTAGATTAGTTTTTTTTCTTTATTCTTAAGTTATGGCTTCTATTTCAAGCATTGTTATTTGCATTCCATATCCTAGGTTTCCTTTCAATGCAACATTTACATTTTGCTATCTTAATGTTTACATTTTTTCAATTACAATTATAATTTACATTTAAGCAAGCATCATTTCCATTTATTACAAATATAGTAGCATTTCTATTTCCACAATTAGTTGAGGCTTTGATTTTATGACATTCAGTTCAATGCATCATATCAATGAAAGGAGGACATATTGCATGTTGCACATATAGTGTCGGCACCTCTTAAGTTTGTATGAACCACGAGTTGATAATTTAAGTTGATAACCTCGGGAATTGCGACATTCTTGTTGCAATAATGTGGCTCATCACTTTTTGTTGTATGATGGTAACATGCTCAAGAAATTTTAGCATATTCTAGTGCACACTTTTCAAGAAATTGATCACCGTCACCTACTAATATTTATAAAATTTATCGATATTCATGAATCCATTAGACATGATTTTTTATGGGGAGATGCATAAGAATGATAGAAACATGATCAAAAACATTTAGGTGAATCCAATCTACCATTTGAGAGATATGGATTAAACAAGTCTGCTACAAGACTAATCAGAATTGCTACAGGATTGTGATCAACATACAGAGAGACGTCAGATTCTATGTATTCCTTAGGGGAAAGAAAATATGAGTCTACCACACCTTTTTCATCCATCCTCCACACCATTTAGTCACTTTTCCATCCAAAAATTCATCTTTTTTCATGAAAAATCCCATTTCACCCCTTCTTCCACAATTTCCATCACCACTAAAACCTCTAGTTGTAACCCATGAGTTCACCATGAATTATCAAATATTTTGAATGCATTGCGTGAACATTATTGTGGTCTTGTAGGGGTATATGTGAATACTACAAGAAAGAATCCAATCTTGTAGAATCTTGCACAAACCATATAGAACCATAGTGGGAGACACTTGACAACACCAAAGTGAATACTTAGCCATCCTAAAGCATTTAAGGACCATCTTTGCAACCTTGGGAAGTTACATAACTCTTAAGAAACTACTATAGGGTCAGTATTCATCTCTAACATCAATAGATCGATCCACCATATGAAGAGCCTGCATCAATAGATTTTGCTCAGTCACACGCCTATAAAAAAAATTCAAAAATGTTTTTCTTCAGATCAAGGCTAGACCATGAAGCAGCTAGCATGGAAAATGGAACCTCCAAAATGTCAGCAGATCAACTACCATTTCTAAAGTATCATGCAAACAACAAGGAAACCAGATACCATCAGGTAGGCACAGGTATGGAATATTCTTCACCTCTTCTCTTGAGCATATTATGATTAGAATTTTGTTGTTAATGCACAAGAGAGAAGGTTTTGTAGGAATAAGGTGGACAATAGTCTCAACCACCCAGAACATATGAGTGAAACTAACTCCCTCACTAATGGAACATGGAAAATTTCAAGAAAGGAGGGTGATAATTATGAGGAGTGAGCCAACGGGTCTATAAGGGGAATATATAGGTGGTTGGTGGCGGTCATCTCACCCAGCACGCTAAGCCCACTACCATGAGAAGAATAAAAGGACAAGCCTGAACTTCATTTGTACCAAGATTTTGTTCCCAAAATGGAAAGAGGGTCCCACAACATCATTAAGTGCTAAGCTAGCCACCATCAGGGGTTCCCTAGGATGCTACAGAGGCGCTACAAGGTTGGAAAGAAAGTGCTATAGGATTAGGACCATCTACAATAAGAGACATAGTAGGTGCTACAAGAGACACTCTGTCTGCTATAGGATTGTTCCAAGAGGTAAAAACGAGGCCCTGTCTTCAGCATTAGTTTCCACAAAATCCTAGAATCTTGAAGGAGCCACCAAGGGAAGTATAAGTAACCAATTATCCTCACCTCCTATGCACAAAAATCATGTGGAATTATTCATATTTTTTTTTGAAAAAGTATCTTGTAGAAAACTCCTAAAAGTGAAAACAAATTCAAGGTCTAAATATTTCTTGTGAGATAAGCATGATTATGATCAACATAGAGAGAAAGGTCAGATCCTATGATTTCCTTAGGGGAATGAAAATATCAGTCTACCACACCTTCATCATCCATCCTTGACACAATTTATTCACTTTTCCACCCAAAAAACATATTTGTTCATGAAAAATCCCATTTCACCCCTTCTTCCACAATTTTCCCCACCACTGAAACATCTAGTCCAAATCCATGAGCTCACCATTAATTATCAAAGATTTTGAATGAATTGCATGAATATTATCGTGATATTAGAGGGGTCTATGTTACTACTACAAGAAAGAATCAAATCCTATAACATCCTCCACAAACTGTACATAACCACAATTGGAGACACTTGACAGCACCAAAGTGAAGAATTAGCATTCCTAAAGCATTTAAGGACCATCTTTGTGATCCTCGACATCTACACAACTCTTAAGGAACTGATATAGGGTCACCATTAATCTCTAAAATCAGTAGATCGATGCACCATATGAAGAACCTGCATCAACAGATTTCGCTAAGTCAGACGCCTATAAAAAAATACAATTTTTTTTTTCAAATCAAGGCCATAGCATGAAGCAGATAGCCTGAAAAATGGAACCTCCAAACAGTCAGCAAATCAACCACAATTTCTGAAGTAGCATGCAAACATCAAGGAAACCACATACCATCATGTAGGCATAGGTATGGGATATTCTTCACCTCTTACCTTGAGCATATTATGGCTAGAAATTTGTTGTTAATGCAAAAGAGAGAAGGTTTTGTAGGAATAAGGTGGCCAATAGACTCAGCCAACGTAGAACAAATAAGTGAAGCTAACTCCCTAACTCATGCAACATGTAAAGTTGTAACAAAAGAGGGTGAGAATTATGAGGAGTGGGCCAACGGGTGTATAAGGGGAATACATAGGTGGTGGGTGGCAACAAGCTCACCCAACACATTAAGCCCACTACCACAAGAAGAATAAAAGGACAATCCTGAACTTCATTTGTACTAATATTTCATTCCCAAAATGGTAAGAGGGTCTCACTACATCATTGAGAGCCAAGATAGACACAAGAAGGGGTTCCCTAGGCTACTACAGAGGTGCTGTAAGGTTCAAAATAAAGTGCTACAGGTTTAGGACCAGCTACTACAAGAGACAGAGTAGGTACTATAGGAGACACTTTGTCTACTACAAGATTGTCCCAAGAGGCAAAAAGGGGCCCTGTCTTGAGAATTATTGGCCACAAAACACTTAAATTTTGAAGGAGCCTCCAAGGGAAGTATAAGTAACCAATTATCCTCACCTCTTATGCATGAAAAACATGTTGAATTATTCAGATTTTGTCCACAAAAGCATCCTGTAGCAAACTCCTAAAAGTGAAAAGGAATTAAAGGTCTACATTTTTCTTATAAGATAAGCATGACTATAGGATAATGAGATTTTTTGAGTTGGGCATGAAACCTCATTTCCCCTAATAAACAAAAGAGAACTATTCCTCTTATCTTTACTCTGAAACTCTAAGTTGCTCTAAAAACTGAGCCCATGACCAAGAAGGAGAAGAAGAAGTTGATAAAGATGAAGTAGAGTATGGATAATAGGAAGACAAGACAAGAGGAAAACAAGGGTCGAGGAAGAATGAGAATAAGAGGCACAAATTGTGCCAAACACTAAAATAATAGTGCTTAAGAAAGAACTAATCAAACTTGTTGTGACACAAATAATAAAATTGAGAACTCTAGAAGCCATTGAGAAATAATTTAAGCCAAAAAAGAGAAGAATAAGGCAACAAAACGAAAAAAGGAATTTACCATCAAAATAGAACTAGAACCATAGTGATGAAAATAGGCTTTTTAAGGTGTCATTGATCTCTTATAGCTTGTTTCAATGGACTAGAATATGTTCTAGAAAGATAAGAAGAAGAAAATTAGGCATGAGGTGGAATTTTAGTCAAGATCTGATAGATTATGTGATGTGCTACAGGAGAGACAATGCTAGTACATGAGAAACAAAGTTGTTACAGGAAAAAAAAAGATGTTATAGGAATGAAGAAAGCTACTACAAAAAGATAAAACATTGGTATAGGAGAGTATGGTACAACTACAAGAGAAATCAAGGAAGCCACCAGGACCATGAATGAGGCACAATTAAGTCACTAAGGTGCTCAGAGGATGAGCAACACCTTCAGTGGCAGGTTATGATGGGCCTCCAAATTAGACATAAATTAAGGCCCATGTTACCATACTTGAGCATATTAAACCTCTCTTTTTGAATTATATGAAATATTTTTAACTTTAATATGTTCATTAAGACGATTTATAGATAATTGCATATCTATGCCTAATATTATTTATTTTATAGAATATTGTGAGAATGTTTGGTAGATTATGAAGATTTGGAGTCAGAGATAACATTGGGACTTCCTCCTTGCTATAGGATGGGACCAAATTTTATAATAAATGAACAAGATATTATGAAATTATTGAACAAATTCTAGAGCTCTTATGATTGAGAAAATCTAGGAATGTGCTCCTTGTCATTTAATGCAAATTCCTAGTGTTGGGAACTAAATCTACCTTTTGATGGATTTTGGGGTTGAAAGCTACCTCCTTCAAGGAGAATGTTTTTTCATCATTTTTTGTAAGTATAAATTCAAATTTTCCTCTAGATGCATGTATTTCCTTGTCTTCTTGTGGAGAAAACTTGTTATTTACTCTCTCCACTTTCATTTCTAACAGGGATGTAGTTGGATTGATTCAAATAATGAAGTTTGGTGCCATTTTTAGCTTGTAAATCTTGGTTTCCTTCATAGAACTCTAATTTTCCTTGGGCTTGGCCATCACTAGAACCTTAGAGCCCTCTTGTACAATCTCTTTATTTCCTTTGAATGTCCTTCTCACTTGCATTTCTTATTTCTCCATTTACTATTAATGCTTCTTTGTTGTAGGTTACATTGGTTAATTGATTTAAGTGATTTTTTTGCAAGGTTTTTACAGAGTCACAATGATGATGAATCCTTAGAATATTTTTTAAAATTCATATTCATCATTGAGCTACTTGGATTTGTTTACTAGTTCACAAATCTAGAATTTGTGGAAGTCTCTTGTAGCAAAATAATAGTAATGTTATACTATTTTTTAGAATATTTTAATGAGATTAATTTTAGTTGATTCAAATAAGTCATAAAATAATTCAGAGCAATGAAAAAATTCATGCCATAACAATTTCACTTGATTAGGTTAAGCATTTGGTAGGTTAACTAGCTCACTACTCCTCAAATTTCCCATTTTTAGGGTAGTAATTTTCTACTATTTTTTAGCAAGTGTTAGACAGGGTATTTTTTAGTGATTCCACTTGTAATGGACTCTTAGCAAATCTTAATTTATATAGTAAAAAAATTCCCACCTTATTTTCATTTGACTTTCTTGGGCACTGGGCAAGTTATCTTGAGGAGTAGCAGTCTTGTAGCACATGTAAACACAACCAAATTTGCTCCAAAAGAATGGTTTATGTCTCTAAGGCTTGAACCATGACCCCTAGTCTCTAAATCCATGATTTAATAATACGAAATAACTCTTGATACTTGCCTCTTATATGATAAAATTCACCTCTGCAATTTGTGTTTAGTGGAGAGATTTATGAATAAGATAGCACAATAATGATTTTTTTGATTGCCACATCTAATGAACTCTGTCAATGGATCTAAACCCTTTTGAACGCAGTGACTGATTACAGGCTATTTCCTTCACGTGAGTTAGATTATTTTTATTTTTTTATTCTTAACATATTGCTTCTCTTTCAAACATTGTTATTTCCATTCCATATACTAGGTTTCCTTTCAACGTGACATTTACATTTTTCTAACCTTTACATTTCTCTACTTAGGATTAGCATTTACATTTGAGCAAGAATCATTTCTATTTATTGAAAAAAGAGTCGCATTCTATTTCTGCAATTGGTTGAAGCTTTGATTTTATGACATTCACTTCATTGCATCAGATTAATGAAAGAAGGGCACATAGCATGTTGCACATATAGTGTTGACAACTCTTAATTTTTTATGAACATCGAGTTGAAAATTTCAATCGATAGCCTTGGGATTGCAACATTCATGTTGAAATAATGGGGCTCATAAGTCATCATGTTTCGCTTCTAGAAATTTCCATATTGTTAATATCCCCACTTGAAAATATAAATATGTTATTAGTTGTGGTTTTTCCAAACTTGTAAAGTAACGTTGAAGAGAATTGTTTTCTCAAACGAGAGAGATGTATGCTAGGTTGTGCCTGTGATATGAGTTTTGAATATTCAAATATTATTTTAAGGGGAAGTGAGCCAACACTATGAAACCTTCCTGCCACCACAATTTGAGTGGCTTGAGTTTGATTTGATGAAGGTGGGGAATTTTTTGAAAATTTGGCTCTTATTTCCGTGCATCTTCCCAATACCAAGTTTTCTCTCCTCATCTAATTTGCCAAAATTAATGTTCTGGAACCAAGGTTCCATTTGTCTAGGAATTATTCCATATTAATGAATTTAATATTGTTCCATCAAACATAATAAAATATTTTGGATGGATGGTAACATCTTTGACTTCCCATATTGTACTCTAGTGATTATTTTTCGTTTTTGATCTAATCCCACTAGGTTTTTGCAATAAGTGATTTGCTAATGAATACGTGATCTATGAAACCATGCTACCTATCTCTTTTGGGATTGTGGAGGATGTACCATGCAAATAAACACTATTTTCAATCCTCTTTGCAACTCCCTCTTCCCACAATGAAAGGCCCATTCAAGATCCTGAATATCTTTCAGGATTATGGATGGAGTACCATGGTTGTAGGAGATTGAAATAGCTAGGATGGACAAGAGATAGAAGGTAATGGTGATGAGCCTCAATATTAAAACAAGAATGATGTAAATATGAAGGCTACAAATTTTAATTATCAACCTGGGGTTCATACAAACTTAAGGGCGATAAATATTGTTGGACATTGGATAAACCAATTCTCCTTGTGTGTTTCGCAACATGGAATAACCACCTCTCATGGATCCTTATCTTTGGATATTCAATTGTTGACTAACACCTGCGAGTTTTGGTCTAATGGAAATCATGACTCCCAACAAGTGGTATCAGAGCAACTACTAAAAACCAAAAATTCTAAAACAATGATATAGTGAGATGATCTAAGTACCCAAATTCCTAAGCTAATCACGTGAAAATGATATGGGGTGAATATTTTTATTAGGTTGGATTTTTTTAGGCTTTAATAATAGTGGAAAAAACTTCAATGAAGTTCATTAACATAGTAGAAATTATTACTATTTTGCTACAGGATACTTCCATAAATTCAAAAATTGTGAACTAGTTAACCAATCCAAGTAGCTCAATGATGCATATGAGTTTGCATAGCTATTATAAGGATGTGTCATACCTGTAATTGCATAAATGACCAAAAAAGCCATATATTTTAAACATTTAACCAATCCAACATATAGAAAATGAAGCATGAATATTAAGTGCATAAATAGGAAATGTAAGAATAAGAAATGCAAGTGAACAAAACATTCAAAGAAGATAAATAATTGTATAGCAAGGCTCTCAGGCTCTTGCAATATTCAAACCAAATTATACTCAAATTCCTATGAAGGAAACCAAACCTTAGAAGCTGAAAATGGCATCAAACTTCATCATTAGAGTCAATCCAAGTACATCCCTACTAGAAATGAAAGTACAACTGCTAAATAATAAGGTTTCTTCACAAAAAGACTAAAAAATATATTCCCGTAGAGGATAATTCGAATTGGTACTTATAAAAATTGATGGGGAACCATCCTCAGAAGGAGGTAGCTTTCCCCTCTAAAACCCCTTAAAAAGTGGATCTGGTTCCCAACAATACGAATCTTCATTAAAGACTGAGTTCTCACTTCTCCTATGGCAGAGAACACTCAGTTCTGGCTTCTCCTATAATAGTGAACACATCTCTATATTTTCTCAGTTAGTCTAGCTACAAAATCTGTCAATGATTTCATGATATTTAATTCATTTATTAGTCCATCTTGTGGTAGGGAACAAGTCCCTAGATTATGTCATCTTCCAAATCTTAATATTTTCCCAATATTCTCACAATATTATACAAAAATAAATAATATTAGGCACATAATAAGAAATTATCTCTAAACCTCCCTAAGAACTCATTAAATCTAATAAAACATTATTAAGTGCAGAAGGAGGGACTGAATATAGCCTTTAGGTGCCTAGGAAAGGTTATATCGGCCTTAATTTATATCCAATTTTGAGGCCCATCATATGCCCCCTGCTGAAAATGTTTCTCATACTGTGAGAAACCTACTCATATTATTTCCTTGTTGTTCTTAATGTATGCCTATAATGTATTTTCAGAAACCCCATGCTAATGTAGTTTTCCATGCTGAATGAAAGCTTGCATTCTCTTCCATTTCTTTCTTTACCTTTGGGTCAACAAATATTTATGCCTTTTTCCATCTTTCCTTATGATCCTTTCCTCAATTACTTTTATTTGCTAGAAAATTTGAAGTTTCTTATGTAATAGTGTTTAGAGGAATAATAAATGTTCTTTTCATCATGCTAAGGAAAAGGGAGATTTCACCTTATAGACAAAAACACTTTATCCTTAACTATAACATGTTCATGACATAAATTCATTGATCTTTCTTACTCAAATTTAAAAATGTGGCAGCTACAGAGTATACTTTTTAGAATTGAGAGTACTTCACGTTTTCATGCTAACTATTTGTGAGAAAATTTGTTCTTACCATTTCCCCAATGATTCCTTCCTCCCTCTTAGGGCTTGAGAGCAATTTTTTCCATTGCCATGCTTCGTATAATAGCCTGTAACTTTCCTGTAGAAGCCTATAACATTACTAGAACACTAGTTTATAGACCTTATAACTTCTTCTGCAGTGGACTATTTCTTATTTCCTTTCTTGTCGAGGCTTTTATAGCGGTTATGGGCGAAATTTTCCTTCCCGTAGCACTTCGTCAGCTTTTTATAGCAACTTGTAGGATCATGTAGTAGTTTATCTATATCCTGTAGTAGCCTATCTGTATCCTGCAGTAGTTCTTGTAGGATCTTGTACAGTCGGTTTGCATGCTAAGAGGTGGTGGGTCTTCCATTTTACTTTTATTTTTACATATTCTTTTAAATATTCTTCACTTTTTTTTAAACAACATTGCATGGAAAATTTTGAGTTAAGTGAGCTGGCCTCACCTATATTTTTTTTATCTTTTTTTTGTTTTTTCCCTTAATGATATTGCATGCAAAATAAACTTGGAGCACTTTGAGTTAACTGAGTTGTCCCCACCTACTTTTTTCACTCCACGATAGCATCCCACCTTCTTAAGTCTTTTTTTACTTTTCTCTTTTATCTCCCACATGTGTGAGTATCCTTTCGAGAAAGGTTAAGTGACTTGCTATCCTTTCGAGAAAGGTTAAGTGACTTGCTAGATAAGGATGAGGCTTTTTGCTATTAATTTTGGCAATAATATACCTTTCCTTCTAACACTTTTAATTTCTCAAGCTAGAATATGTTTGAACAATGAGGTTAAAGAGTTGTATACCCATGCCTTACCATGAGTGTTTTTTTGTGCAAGATGTTGTTGTAAATGTGGAAGATTCTTTTGATGATCCTGAAGTTGCATGTGATAATTTTCTAGAGGTCCTAATTCCTGATAGCCTTATTTCTAGAGGTATTATAGGTCTTTTTGTTGTTGTTGTTGTTGCTTCACATCTCTGGTTCAGATGGCGAAAAAACGTCTACTGAGATGATCTCGATGTGAGTGTTGTAGCTAATTATTGACTAGTTGATGCTTGCATCGAATTTTTAAACATGTGTGAGGCTAATTTGCATGTCTTCTAAGATGTCATCTTCTTATTTCCATTTCTCCATTCATTTCTTTGCTGGAATTTTTTTTTAGATGTTCCTCGCTGATTGAGGCTTCAGAATGCAGGTTCTTCATGACTAAGGTATTATTGTGGATCAGAAGTTATTTCTTGCTGGAGAATAGGAATCCTTTAGAAACTTAAGATAAAAGGTGTAGTCCTCTAGTGTTTCCATGACGATTTACTTTTTGATCTAGTCCTCTAGCCAAGGTCCTATAGCATTTGTGTAGAGTGCTACAAGACTTTATGTCTTCATTTAGCAGTCACACAAATCCTTCTAGGATCAAAATTTCCTCTAGGTGCTGCCTAAAAAAACATTAATAATTCATGAATAAACTATTGATAGTGGTCAAATTGCTTTTCTATGGTGGAAGAGGTGGAAGAAGGTGTGAAAATGAGTGTTTTTATGGACATAAGTGGAACTTAAGGTGGAGAAGAGGTCAGGTGGTGTGTAAAATAAATTATGAGGCTATGGTGGCCCCCCACCCTTATTCCTGAGTGGAAAGCACTCAAATTTTACCTTGTTTTTGTACTCATCACAATCTTGTAGAAAACCCAGAAAATTCATGTAGCACTTTGTGTCAATCATGTAGCAGTTGTGAGATAATCCTATAAGATATTTGTTTAACAAATTATCTCTCAAAAATTAGTTTGGATTCATCTAGATAATTTTGAGAATGTTTCCATCATCCTTATGCATATCCCCATAAAAAATCTTGGTCAATGGATGCTGAATCTTGAAAAAAATGAAGAAGAGTTGTAGGTGATGGCTCACAAATTCTCAAAAAATATTCACTGGAATTTGCTGAAATATTTTAAACATATTATCATAATCCTTTTGTATCTCCCAATACAACAACTTGGACAATGGATCCATGGTTTTTAAGATGTGGTTAAAACAATTTTTTCCATGTGTCTTTCTGCAATTCTAGAATATCCTATAGAAACAGAAAACTTTCGTGTAGCAACTATAGGGCAGTGAATAAAATGAATGAGAAATACATGGGAATGATGGGTGAATGTTGGAAATGGATGCAGGTGATGAATTAACACAACCTTGGCCCTACTGGAGCATCTAGTCAAAGGAGATGAAAGCTCAAGTTTGACTTCCCTTGACTAGATTTCTGATCATCTTCTTCTTGTGGTGCTAACTTATTATTGTTGCTTGCACAAGTTGGAGAGAACCTACATGGAGAAAATAATAATTTTTTTTTTTTTCAATTTTTTTTTCCTAGGCCTACTAACTACCTCAATGAGGTTTCTCACTGGCAGGTGTACATAGGGGCCTCAGAGGAAGCTTTCACCAAGGTTGTTATTTCCTGTTTTTTTTCTTCTTCTTCTTTTTCTCTTTTTTTTCCTCTTCTTTCCAACACATTGACTGCCTCATAGAGGTTTTCAATCAATGAACCAATATCAAACACCTCAAAGGAGGTTTTCACCTTATTTTTTTCCTTTTATTTCTTTTTTTCCCTATC
>APFE030996899.1:119386-146117 GCA_000404065.3 Pinus taeda
AAAATAAACTCATATGTAGGTTTGAAATATATGCTTTGATATATACTAGAATATGAGAGATCAGTTGCTTTGACTTTGATGATGCCAAATGCTATTGAAGAGAGTGGTGCTCCTACTTAGTGATTGTCAAGAACCAAAGTTCAATATAGTTTTGATGCCTTTGATTCACTTTCTTATATGTATCATTTTGTATCTCTTTTTCTTCCATGCCATTCAAAAATTCTATTATTTTCCTATTAGTCCCTTGAACACATAAAGGATTTGATGATAAGAATACTAGGAATTATTCGATCATAAGCTCCAACAGTTACTCTCCATCAAATGTGGTCCATGATTCTTTTGTATCTTCTTCTTCTTAATGTTGGTCTTCAATTGTAGCAAGAAAAATTATTTTTTCCAACATTCTTCAAAATCTAAGATGAAGATCAAGAGGATCTGTTTAGAATTTTTGTACTTGAACATTGTAAGTGGGTTTACTTTATTGTTTAGGTTTGACAATGGCTGTGGAGGTAGTGGAGTGGGAATGGATCTCTCAAATGGTTATGATTGTGGTGGAGGTGGATTGTATGGGTATAATTGAATTTTGTATGGAGGATATTGAGGATGTTGAGAAAAATATGGATCACCCCGTTAAGGACATTGGTGTTGATATGGTTGAAAAGGAGGAATGACATATTGGGGAGGACAAGACCATGAATATTGAGGGAAATATGGATAACCCCATTTGGAAGGATAAGACCATGGAGACTAATGTGATTTGTCAGGTCGATAGCAAGGTTGAATTTGTGAATTATAGCTTGTATTGAAAGAGGAGGGATAGTTCATATCTTGTTGATATGAGTTAACAAAGTAGGCTACCCCACACCTCCTTCCAACTTCTCAGCCACCTCTTCTCCTTCTACCTACAATAATGGATGGAGATGTACTTCTGATTGGACCACATGATTAAGTGTAGGGGTTTGTGGTATTGAAGATTTTTTTTTTATATATATAAAAAATTGAGTGGGAGTACAAATGCAATGAAAGGTGCCTATTGTATATTTTTTTTATTTTGCAGAAAATATGGATGCATAAAATAAAGAAGGAATCATTCACAAAACAAGAGAGTTCTTTCCTTGACAACTTCCTTGACAACAACGCCAGAATGTGATGAGCCCTAGTATTGCAACAAGAATTCTGCAAATCCTAAGACTACAACCTTCAATTATCAACCCAGGGTCCCAACAAACTTAAAAGGGGTCAACATTGTATGTGCAACAAGCAAATTCATCTTCCTACCCTGACTCCCTTTAATGTAGGTGAAAGAAGGAAATGAAACAACTTCAAATGAGTAACGATATACGTAAGATGCCAATCCTAAGTTGTAAAAGGTAAATAAAAATAAGCAAATCTATTCTACTTTTTCTAGAAAGTAAACGACATAAATAAAATCTATTACATTTATAAAAGTGTAAAGAAAAATGATAACAAGCAAGTTTAATCGTTCATGCTAGAAAGGAAATTCCATTAAAACAAATCTATTGTATATTTCAGGAAAGGAAATTATTAGATTACTCTTGCAGGAAGGAAATCACACTTTGCTTAATGTAAATTGTGGAAAGACAATCCAAACTAATTGCAGAAATCAACATTCAAGAAGAAAGCAATGTAAAAGCTAAATGTTGACCTTACCAAGCATCAAATCAAACAAATTGGCCTACGAGCATTCATAGGTTATAAATATTTTTCTACCACGAATTTGGAGTGAATAAGAAGTTGAAAACAAACTACTACAAGTTGCTACAAGATTGCTACAAGATGCATGTTTCTTGAGTTAACCTACCAAATTCCCAAGCTAATCAAAGAAAATCACGGTAGGATAAATTTTGTTATTAATTTCAATGCTTTTAGGATTCAATCCAAGTTAAATCAACTCAAGTGCTTCGTTATCTTGTGCTGAAATTCAACAAAAGATTACTACTAAAAATCAGAACTTCTAGAACAATGAGCTAGTAAGATGATCTAAATACCTAAATACTAATTAAACATAAATATTATATAATCCATTTTTTAACAATATTAAAATTATAATTACATAACAAATATTACATCATTCGTTTTTGAACAATATTAAAATTTAAATGGTATAAATACAATGCAAACTAATTTAAACAACTTGCCATTTTTCAAGTCTAAGATATCATAACATGAATCTAAGTTTAGAAAAAAATTAACTACACTAAAACATGTTAGTTCATGTATGTTTGTGATTACTATTATAATATTAGATAATACTTCTTAAAATAAATAATATCTATCGATGATTTAAATATAAAACACTATGAAAGGTTCATAAAAGTATGTGAATAGATCATTTACATATAAACTCTGCAAGCTACTCCCCCATACTATCATGATCAGTTCCTAAATTTTAAAAACTCTTTTAATTGAATTACTTACCTATATTATCAATGAGTTATTCATTATAAATAGTAATATTGTTATTAACATACACCAAAAAGTTATATTATTTTTTGGTTTACATATTTAGATGGCCAGGTTACAATATTTTATATTTAAAAAAAAAGGGATGTATTTTGAAAATGTTTCCAATTTCTTATGGAGCTCGTCTTCATTCATATCAACCGAAAGTATTCCCGAAATCTTCTGGAGTCTGTCCTAAATACAAAATCAGGGATTAATGTGAATCTAGATTTGAGAACAAAATTTATGATAAGAAATGCAGAAGAGAGAAGTTTGGACCAAACACATGGGAGCTCACAGGTGCATATCATCAGGAGTTTCCTTTAGCAAATGCATTCGCTTCTCCTTATTCATTAATCATCAGGAATTAAATAGATACATAGGCAAAAAAAGATTCCTAATTAATAGGAACTGAATGTCAAATAAAGAACAAATCATTAATCATCAGGAATTAAATAGATACATAGGCAAAAAAAGATTCCTAATTAATAGGAACTGAATGTCAAATAAAGAACAAATCATAACTACGTAACCTATTCTCCATTAATTTCTAACATACCCCCTTAATGGAGAAAGGGATTTTTAAACACACCTAAAATGTCAAACTTCAGTCTTCCTTCATATAGTCTTACTTCTGCTTGAGCACCCACCGATCTAAGTGCATCAGCAAAATTGGTGCCGGCTTCCGATGGAATAGAGTAATCCCCTGTGACATGTAACAAAAAAATAGAACTATATAGGCCACGCTTGTGGAAGTGATCAATTAAATTCATTAGATTGTACCCACTAGAGATACCAAAATAAGCATTAATCTGAGAGACACTCCATGTAAGACCTGTTATTTCAGTTCCTGCTTTTCTTATCGCTTGATGCACCAGTGCACAAGCAGCAATATGTGCACCAGCTGATTGTCCACCTAAATAAATCCTATTTGAATCACCCCCATATTCAGCAATATTGTTGCATACAAATGAAATCCCCTGAGATGCATCTTCAATCATGTCACTGATAGTACCCTGAGGAAAGTTTTTGTAGTCAATGCATGCAACAATGACATTTCTTTCAACTAATTCTTGTCCCAGTAGAGAACCCCAAGCTTTATACCCAATGATCCATGCACCACCAGTTACGAAAGCTACCACTGGTTTTGGTTCATCCATATTCTCTGGTATATACAAATCCAACCTGTTTCTAGGTTCCTCCCCATAAACGATGCTTCGGTGAACACGTTTTGAAAAATAGTAATAATAAGCAATTTGGATAAAGCCAGGCATAAGGAACATTGCGTAACAGCCAAGAGCAAGGAACTTTATAATCCATCTATAACTTGACCCGAGATATGCGAGCAATCTGAAGGCTAATCTGGTGATCAAATAGGTCTCTGCGACAGCATGCCTGACGTCTTGCCTGAACGACCGCTGTCTCTCTGGCCGAACGCCATAAATATTACTATCACTCGCAATCCTCCGCCTCCTGTTATTAAAACTATTATTTGGAGTCGCCGAAGCCACTAATAATGGAGTATCTGACCCTTCGTCTAACAGGGACAGGTGACGGGAAACCGTCGTCTGGTTCTTCATCTCCAGACTCGACGAGGCCAAAACCGATGCCGAATTGGGAACCACCGTGGGAAGAATATCCATGCTCTCATCGTGAATTTCGCTGCTGTGGTTGGTGTCGGAGTCGATCTTCATTTTCTTCGGGTTTAGGGGCCGGGATAGCAATTGAAACGGAAGCATTCAGGTGTGAAGCGCTCCAATTACCTTCTCAGCAGGTACCATTGATGATGGATACCTACTGTCCCGGCTCCTTTTAGCCGACTTATTTGACGTCATCAAGGCTTGCTGAGACGTACTTTTCACATCTAACTTGTAGAGTCCTCCTATGCGAATACCTGTAGCAATGGGCTTCATCTGATCCAACAAATCTTTAATAATGCAATAAGATTTAAAGAATTCTACCTTGAGGTCATGATCTGTAATCTTGGAGACAGAAATCAGGTTCTTCTTAATGCCACGAACATACCACACATCAGATATATTCCTAATCTTACCATCAGGCAGAGTAACAAGGACATCTCCATGTCCCTTGATCTCGTACCCGCTATTATCTCCAAGATAGACTTTTACTCCAGTGTTGGATTCTTTAAAATTTCTGAACCATTGCTTTTTACCTGACATATGCGAGGAGGCTCCAGAATCCACGATCCAAATATCTGATTCACCCTCCTCAATAGCAGTGTCACCCTCGGCCATAAATAGTCTAACATCCGGATTCTGATCTGGGTCTGTATCTGCATCTGCATCTGCCAAATGACCTGCATGCCTTTTCTGATTGTACCTCTCTTGATTTGCCTTCTTCTTGGGACAAAATTTAGCAATATGGCCTATCTTACCACAATAAAAACATTCAGGAGCAGAGTCATTCCTATACGAGGTCATACCTTGTGGTGTCATTTCTGATGTGTTGCCCCTCCTCTGATCAGCCATCGCTCTCCCTTTTGGCTTGAACTTTGTTATCAATGCAAGATCTGGATCTTGAGGCTTGAGAGACGACCTCCTTTCCTCTTCATGTAGCAGAATTCCAGTAAGCTCTTCAAAACTTGGAGGCTTTTCCCTTGCATTCAATCCAGTTATAAACATCTGATAGTCATCTGTCATACCATTCATGGTGATTGTCACCAGATCATCATTTGCCACGGTTTGACCGATATCAGATAGTTTATCTTTAACTTCTTTTATCCGAGATAAGAATGAAAAAACATACTCATTCTCCTCCATCTTGATTGAGAGGATCTTCTTCCTGAGGAACAAGGTTCAACTGGTGTTCCTGATTTCACACATATCTTTGAGAGTTGTCCAAATCTCATCCGTTGTCTTGCAATCCCGAATATGAGAAATGATGCAATCTTTAACTGACAATTTTAGTACGACCTTTGCCTTCAGCTCCCTTTTCTCCCATTCTTGAGTTGTTGCATTCGTTCTACCATTTGCAACAGTTGGCTTACCTTCATCACCGATGACAATGATGTAGGTATTCTGACCTTCAAGCAAAGTCTGAAGCTTAAATTTCCAATTTATGTAATTGGAACCATCCAATTTGTTTCTTTCATTTAAATAATCTACCATCTGAGAATTCATCTTTTCCGGTCTCCCGTGACTTCCTCCACGCGGCCTTCTAACAAATGGGAGCAAATTTCACAGCGATCCACGCCAATCCACGACCTCCCGTGAAGAATAGGTGGAGTTTCTCTGCGCGCGTTCCTCCGTGCCCACGCCTCTTGCGACCTCCATGGCAGTTTCAACACTCGAATCACCAAAGAGAAATTCGAATCACATAGGCACCTTTTTTCCAATTTCTGCTTCCCTGCCACCAGTCTCACGCAGCCTGCGGCCTCCTCCTCAATCGACAGTCCCGACCTGCAATCCAAAGAACTGGATTCAACTCCAATTCGCAGAGATCTCCTCCACAGTGATCCAATAGCGAAACACCTCACCGCACCAGTCAACTCCACAGATCTAGTCAGATCTTTATGCCACAAGGTTGGGCAAGCATACCACAGTACGCTCAATGTCCTCTCCTTGTTCGTTCGCAGCTCTGCTTGCGATCTGGCCGCAAGATTTCAACACCAGCAACGAGCCACACGCAGATTCAAGATTTCCAACCGAGCTCGAATCTGGTCAAACCTCCACTTTGGCGTAGCGCCCATACGATGAGCTGGAGAATCCTCAGTACCCTTGCAGGCACAATCAATCCAACCGCTTGACCTCTGATGTCGATATGCTGCCACGATCTGCTGGGCAGTCCAGACCTCGACCTCCTATGCACAAATACGCAGATCCAACCTAAGCACCTCACTTCCATGCACGATCCAGCCGGCCACATCTTTGTAGCCTTCCAAAGTCACGCACAGTTTCAACTGCCAACAACGAGAATTTCTCTGCTCTCAGATTCACATCAACACGAGGCAAGAACTCCTCCTCTGTCAGTTGTTGCGCTCACACAACAGATCTACACACCTTCGCTGATATGTTCTTAGATCCACCAACGATTCTGATCCAACAATTCAGTGGCCAATTCTAGCCTGAAGTGCGCAGCACATAGGCTTCATGATCAAGTTCTCGGCACAGTGGAGGACGAAGGTATTCAAGCAAAAACTCGGAATCCTCTCCCACGCCACAGATCTCACCGATTGCTCTGATACCATGATAAGAAATGTAGAAGACAGAAGTTTGGACCAAACACACGGAAGCTCACAGGTGCAGGAGCTCCCTCTAGCAAATGCATTTGCTTCTCCTTATTCATGAATCATCAAGAATTAAATAGATATATAGGCAAAAACAGATTCCTAGTTAATAAGAACTGAATGTCAAATAAAGGTAACCTATTCTCCATCAATTTATGGCAAGATTTAATACCTTGCGACACAGTCATGTACATTTACATTACCTCTGCATTAGCTTCCTAATTTCTGTACATCTCAGAATATATTTCTATGTATTTATCTTGAAGCTTTGTTTTCTCATCGGTTGAAGTCAATTCAACATCGGGGATGACATAAACAGTTTCGAGGACCTTGTCAAACAACCCAACCGGGTCAGACATTACTATTCCTCGCTCTCTCCCCACATTCAAACATTCAACGCACAAAATTGAAACCATTCATGTAACAGTAGAATATTGAACGTTAGATGCCTTTTCGCAGAGCCACTTTAAAACAATTGCGTATGTTGCCTCCCGTGTGCTCTACGAACGAACAATCTGTCCATGGCTGATATTACAGTTAGTTCTTATTCAATACAATATACAGATTGTTCGCTATCTCACATCTAAAAGCTCGGGCCCGTTTCTGCTCTGCTCCTTCTCCCTCGCATATTTATAGACGATCCCTTTATATGATTATTATATTATATGGATGCACGCAATATTTCATCTGCTAGTACAACTCATCAGGAAATCACGTCTCCACAAGTCCTATTCTCTTAAGTATTTACCAATCATCAACCATCTAACAGATCAATCCACCAAAGATTCATATAAGAGGTTTCCTTTTGCATAAGTGTAAGAACGATGATGCCATTGCACATGAAAATGAAATTTACCATGTCTCCTCTTTTGGTTGCTGCTGTTACCCTACTTATGACGGCGTTATTGTTTAAGGAAAACCCCTTAGTTGTGCTTGCTAATTATCCGAGGCCTCTGCACCACCTAAATGTTCCAACTCCGTCAGGACTGTCTATAAGAAAAGAATGTTCGTTCTTCCGTTAAAGTCGTTGCATCAAGAGGATGGAAATCACTTTGAGATGATGGTCGCTCTCGACCTGATCACAACACCTTGCTTGTTCTCGCTGCCCCTGAACCTAATGGCCATGCACCAACTCCATCACAGAAATTTAATCTCCATTCATTCATTGAGGAGTTAGCAGCAGGACGAGCTACACACACTCCCTCACCTCAATGCAATGCCCATGTTCCAAGTCCCGGATGTCACCATCAAAAATGAAGAATGGAGAAATAACTACTGCTCAATGGCAAGGCAAAGAAGCCATTAGTAGACCATATCAACATACAAGTTGGACGAGGGCGTTTTGACGATTCACTAGCTGTTCACACTCAAGGACTAGGTCTATCAGGAAATTAATTTCCTTCTGAACAAAAGAACCATCTTTCAACCGTAAACATATTTCCTGTAGGTAGAATCTAGTTATGCGGAATAAATATGAATATAAATGTCCATTCATGATTTCCATTGTCAATTGTGTTTATCATTATTTCTCTTATATTGCTTTAAATGTTTACTCATTATTTCTTTCGTTTTAAATGGTTACTCATTATTTCTCTCGTAGGGTAAATGCAGTGGTTTGCAAGTTTTTTTCCAATAAATAATTTTAAATATTAATTTAAATACAATTGTTCTTAAGAATAGAAATTCCCCTATTAGTTATATTACGGTTCATTGATATTAATGAATTTTTACCCTCAAAGTTGCATACCATTGATTAATTTTGATGATATTCACAAACATTTCTATTTCATTGCAGTTGGTAAATGTTTCTTTTGATTAGCTCCATCGTTTATTCAAAATAAACGCTTTACTGGTGCCTTTCATCACTGTTAGGGGAAATCACATACTTAAAAAAGTTAAATCACCTACTTAAGTTTATATATTGGCATTCGAAAGAGAAAGAAAGGGATAAGTTGCATGTGTTATATTGTATTCGATTACCAATATGATGAACAAGTCATAGGACATGTTATGGTAGCTAGGTGTTAAAATCATTGCATAAAGTATTGTATGCATAGGAGTTATGATTCCTACAATATGCCAATAGGTGTATCTGAAATATACATATTTTAGTGTGAGCTTCTTATATAGTAAACACATATACTAATTCTATATATATATATAGTGTTATTTTAGTTTTATTAGCCAACAAAAAGGGTAATAGATATCTCACTTTAGAATCATCACAAAAGTAATTAGGAAGTGAAATTACTAGCATATCATTTAAAAAGTCCAAATATAAAGTTTAATCCAGATAACCTTGACTGCAACATATTATTATATATACATAATTGAATTGTTGATAGTTAAAAGATTTCTCTAAGGAAAAAAATTGTTGGGTTTTTCGCAAAGTAAACTCTTTTGTTTCTTTCTTTTATCCCTTTATGATCACACTGACATTTTGTTTCTACTATTGATATCTTCAATGTAATTGTTTTAAGAAGAATTTGATTGCAAAAAAATATTAATGTAAGAAATCATAAGAAGTAAATGCGAGTTAAGAAGATCCTCTGAAAAGACAAAACTTTTGATCCTATAAATTAAAGACTCGTCATTCATGGTTGTTGAAACAACACAAGACCTGTCTTTCGGGAAAATTGTATAGCAAGCCTCAGTGCATTTTCATGGCCACGCTCCTTCAAGGATGAATTAAACAATTTGAACACTTTTATCGAAAATGATCTTCAAGGTCAAATACAAGTGTAAGAGGTGATGATGAAGTATCGTAAGAGAATACATAAAACCTAGACAAAAAGAAAATTGAGTATCATCATGGCTCATCCATAAATTGCACTCGGTGGTGATTAGGACGTTTCGAAGAGTATTTCTAAGAAATGCATCAATAATATCTATGAAAACTTGTTAAAGAGAGAGGGGACCCAAAAATTTCATTATATATTGTGAAAATTTTATGGGCTTTTTGTAGAAACTACAACACCTTCCCTCACAAAAATCCCCTTTCCACTGTATCTCGCCCTCTCTCCTTCATCCCATATCCTCTCTCTCCCTCTCTCTCTTCCCTCCTCTCCTTCTCTCCCCTACATCCCTCTCTCCTCTCTCCCTTACACTCTCTGTATATTCTCTCTCTCTCTCACTCTCTCTCTCAAATCTCCTATCTATCTCCCTCCCTCTTTGTCTCTCTATTTTGCACCTACTAACTACATTTCCACCTCCATCCCTTGTTATCTCTATCTCTCTCTCTTCTCACCTATTTTTCTCCCTCTATATACCATCTCCATGTTTGTAGCTCTCTCTCTCCTCTCCTTTTCTGTGTTATGCACACTCTCTCCCCTCTCCATCACTCTCTTTATCTCTCTAGCTCTTTCGTCTTTCTCCTCTCTCTCTCCCTCAATTTCTCCCCCACTTTTTCTCCCACTCTCTTTCCCCTCCAATTCTATTTCTATATCCCTCCTTGTTTCCTTTTCCATATCCCCATTCATCCTTCTCTCCCTCATTGTCTCCCCTCCTCCTCACCCATTCCTATATTTCCCCATCCCTTCTTTAGTTCGTGCTTCAAAACAAACCCCCCTCTTATCTCTCTCTCTCTCTCTCCTATCATGTGATCTCCCTATCTCTCACACTTCTTGTCTCTCTCTTTTTCTCCCCATGAATCTCACTCACTCACACACTCTCTCTCTCTTCTTTATATCCCTTTATACCTCTCTCTTAATCCATCCTTCAAAAAAACCCCATCCAAAATTTTCTCACTCTTTCTGTCTATGTCGAATGCAAATAACTCTCTCCCTCTCCCTTCCCCACACTTTTTTGTTATACCTATGACTTTTTTACTCTCACTCATTCTTTCCCCTCACTAGCCAACCCAGTGTTCCACATCCCCTACTCTCTCTCTCTCTCTCTCTCTCTCTCTCTTTGTATCCCTTCACCCCTCTATCCTTTCCCTCTCTCTCCCTCCCTACCCATCCACTCAACTTTAGTTTTTATCAACACTTGTACATGATAGCACTGAAATATGCTACATTTGGCTCAAATAACATGGCATTTGGTGCTAGAACCAGCATGTGATTTTTAAATTTAATGTTTTTCTAAAAAAAAGATTACATGCATTAGGAATTGATTTCTTCATATACATGTTCAAGATCATGAACTTAGTGGTTTGGGATGCAAATACAAGAAAACATCAATAATTGAGAAAATATATATGAAATTGTTTTTGTATATGATAAAGAATTCCTTATCCATAAAACTATAGGAACATATAAGTTTCATTGTATAGATTCCAAATATATATTTTTTGCAAAAATATAATATATATGTTTACTATTTCTAATACATGTTTCTCTTGACATATATCAAAATATTTAAAAACATCGCTCATCTATTTCAACTGAAAAAAAAAATAAAAAAAATTATGGTGATCTAGAGGACATTATGACCTAAAATATTAAAAAAAAGAATTATTTGATAATGTTAAGATCCTTTTAGGTTGCCTTAATGAAGGGCCTTGTAATTTGAATGATATAATGACTTTCTTAGTTTAAAAAAATATAACTATAAGATTATAAATTTTGGCAAAGTAGATATCCACAAGAACAATATGATTTGTGCAACTCCAAAAAAAATTATTCCAAGGTTCCATCATTGATACTTAAAGATTGCATTAACAAAAAAATATGTATTATATTTTTCGTAAGAAGTAACATATCATTGTTAGAAAAACAACAAATTCACATAAATATTTTCTATAAATAAGCATTATATTTTCGAAAAGAAAATCCATTATCCAACATTTCATATTTTTACACCATTAAATTCATTGTTTAAGTTCCTTTGGTCATCCCTCAAGTTAACATATTGTTGTTTTTCTAGTCTGCATTGCAACTAACAAATCATAAAGTGGCATCATCATCTTACAACCATCCATTACTTATCCAACTTCGTCTCTTTAAAATAATGTCCTTTGAAGTAACAGATAAGGACTAACACTCACAAATATAACCTTTTTTCTTTAAGGAAATAACTATAAAAGGGGGAGTACAAGAATCCGAAGAATATGAAATTAAAATTTCAAATACTTTATTAGATAAACTTGACCCAATGGTGGAGTTGAGGTTGTGTCAATAGTTTTGGTTAATATTTAGGGTTTTTGGCACCTAATATTAGTGACTCATGATATTAAGATCATGGAACTATAGGTAGTTGAAGTCGTTCAAATGCTTGAGCACTCTCCAATGTAATGAGCTAGAGTTAAGAGTTGAAATAAGCAAGGACAATGATATATCTATTGTTCGCTAGTTTTTCTGCTAGTTTGGGTTTTTGAGGGTAAATCATGGTGTAAATTGTTGGTTGATTATTATAATTATTTATATCACGATGCTTTGAATATTAAAAAGTGGAAAAAAAGGTCTTATTATTGAGGATCCTTGAAGGATGATCCTGATCATAATGAGAACAAAAAAATAACTGCTAACATCTTAAGCCAAGAAAGAAGCAAAATCTAAGGACTGAGATGGCCATTTGTAGAAAAATAAGGAACTGAATTTTTCAACCACTATATTCACAAGATATATTTATGGGTTTTCTTCTCATAGAGAAGCTTCTACACCACCAGATCACGAAGTTGCAGATATTTTGTTTACTTGTGGACACAATGGTAGTTAGTGGTGAGCATAACATGATAGCGCTATATGTTTCATCTCATGAAAATTTTCCCATCAATGAAATGCCCCAAAGAATGGAATTAATTCCACAAACTAGTAGGGTTGCGTGAGAAATGTGTCATTGTACAAATTAGCAAGGTTGCTTAAGAAATGGATTGATGAGGAGAAAGAAGAAAATGAAGAATTAAATGCATGAGTGATGTCAACGGAGGAGATGGAAGCACAAGTGGAGTGCCTTAGGGTTAAAGGAAATCACAGTGGAGAAGGGGGGTAAATAAGGAACCTCTTGCTCCTTCCCTAGGTTGTGTCTCTCCTTTGAATTTTCTAAGGAGGTGTTAGGCAGTGAATCCTCGGGATTAGGTATGTGTTAAGGTGAGTGGTTATTAGAGTCCAAGAGGACCCTAAAACTAAATCAATGATTTGTTTATGCATTTATATGTACATTATGTACATCATTCTTTGACATCAATTCTTAATCTACGCTTGAGTTGGTTTCCAATTTTGTTTTCTTATAGTGGTATCAGAGCGGAGGTTCCTCCGCCCTGTTGAGTACGTTGAGCTACTTGTTTGTGGCCTTCATGAGCGTGTTTCCATTGTTTCCTCTCAGCGTGGAGCTCATTGCCTACATGTGTGTCAAACTATTGTTGAGGCGTGGAAAGCCTTGAATTTCTTTTTGGTGAAACTATAGCGTGGACCTCATTCTATTTTGTCTCAAAGGTCTAGTAGGATTAGTTGGATTTTTTTGTTTACGTTCTACCCATTTGTTTCCTCAATGATGATTAGGTATTATTCTATGGTTTTTGTTGTGGAAGATCTAAACTCATCCTCAAAAACCCAACAACATTATTTGAATTTAGACTTGACCTTAAAATTGTATTGTGACTAAGATGTTTTGGAGTTGATATTTCTAATGTGGGTCTACAAGCTTGAAAATCGTTGATGTCGATGTTGTCATTTCTTCGTCGATTTTACCATTACTTTCTTACGCGGTGAAATAAAAAGTTTCAGTGTTGAATAGATTGCATATGGTAGAGTGTAGTTGTTGTAATGGGTGTGTGATTCCAAGACATAAATATTAACTCTAATCATTTCATTTAGCAAAGTCCATTATTTCCTTTTCAAATGATATGCCATCTTGCATCATCATGTCCAACAATCATATTTAGTGAAACTTCTCAGGTTTTCTCGAATTTGAAGTCCTCTGTAGAATACTTCTTCCTATATTTTTGTATGTTCTCCTAGACCTGAGATGTATAGTAGGGTTGGTGCTACTATTGGAGAAAATTGATGATTCGTGACTAGCAGAAACATTGGAGGCTGATAACCGACTCCTCTAAGAAATAACTCTCACTTCCTTCCTGTAATTTTTCATAATATTCATCATATAATTATGCCCTTTTTGGAGTTTCTTCAAACTATTCAAGTGTTTAAAATATCGATGAAATTTGGTCATGTAGAGTGTTAATTTTATTTTCATGAAGAAGATCGGAGGGCCTAACAGGTTAGGAACGGAAAGCATGTGAATCAAAATGTTGAATCTGCTAACAATCTTTCTCATTCATGTACCCTGATAATGATTCTATTTTTTGATGCACGAGAGGATGGCAGGATGACAAGTAGCTTCCGAACTGAATCATTTTGTAAAATAGATGATAATTTGTTGCTAGATAAATTTTGGTGTCCATGTGCAAGAGTCTAATGTTTAGCCTTGACAAAAAGGATTCTAGTAATAGAGTTGCCAAAACCATAATGTGCATCGTTCCCTATTGGAAAGAAGCTCTAGGGAAGGATACTATAAGTTTTATAGCATGTGGTTATTGATCCGTGGTCATGTGAATTAGAAGTTTCATAATTAATATAGTCAAGATCTATTGTTATCCTAATACTTACTTAGAATAATTGAAGCAAAATTAATAATGAGATATAAAATAAATAAATAAAAATTGTTGAAAACCTTTGAAAAGGGATATGAAGTGGTTTATTTGGTGAAGTTAAGTGCACAGGAATAAGGAGTAGATCACAATCAATGACTAGGATACAAGCATATGTGAAATTTATCATTAAAGCCAACCATGTCGATGAATCAAACATTCAAATATATTGGAATTGAATTGGAAGTGTTGGTTGCACAGTAATTGTGATGGATTTATATTTTGTGTAGGGTTATTTTTTGGATCCATCACATTTAATATTGTTAGAATCGACATTTCAAACCATCCTCTATGGTTCATCATCAGGATAGATTAATGTGTATAAGTCATATCTCAATCAAGTGGATAAATAAGTGTATGAGAATATGATTAGATAGACATGATAAGGAGCCGATATTGACCTACATGAAAGTGAACATTAGGTTTAAATTATTTAATTTTGAAAATTAATAATTAAACTTTTTAAATCGTCAATTAATAATTATTAACAATTATTAAAATTAAAAGTTATTAATTATTAAATTTAAAGGTTATTAATTATTAAAATTAAAATTAAAAGTTATTAATTTGTTATTTAAAAATTTTTTCTTTCATTATTAAAATTAATTACATAAACTTAAACATTAACAATTATGATTATTAGGAATTAATAATTATTAAAATCAAAATTAATAATAATAATTTCTATTTCGAATTAGATTAAATTAAAATTAAAATTAGGGTTGGTAATTAAATAAAAATTATTAATTATTAATTTTGATTTTGATTAATTATTAATTCTTAATAATTATCAATTGGTAATAATTATTATTTTTAAGTTAATGTAATATAATTATAAAATAATGAAGATTTTTTTTTTAAATAACAAATTAATAACTTTTAATTTTAATAATTATTTAAATTATTAGTAATTATTAATAATTAGTATTAATTGTTAATAATTATTAATTGACTATTTTAAAAAATTTCATTATTAATTGTCAAAATTAAATAATTTTAACCTAATATTCACTCTCCTGTAGGTCATGTCGGATCCCTATCATTTCCAACCAATCATATTCTCATACCATTATATATACAATTGATTGAGATCTAACTTATACACATATTGATCTATCGTGATAATGAACCATAGAGGATGGTTTGAAACATCGATTCTAACAATATTAAATGCGATGGATTTGGAAAATAACTCTACACAAGCTACTTGTGGTTGGCATTCAAGGAGGAAGAAAATGTGATTTTTGTTGGTTTAATTAGAGTGATATTACTTTAATTTTAATAAGGGAGAAAGAAGGAATTGTGGTTAGAAAAGTTAATTTGGGATATTAAAGATTACAATGTCACAAGTTCAAATCCTTATTTTTGATAATTCCTTTTTTACAAACAAAAAGGAAGTTAATTTTGAATTTTGTAATACTCACTACACTAGGTGGCTAGCAAGAAGAGGAAATTTTGGTTGCAACAATTCTACTTTTATCTGAGCATGTCACTATGTGTTGTCTGATGATTTTTTATTTTTCTTTACATTGTAAACGGGTGCATTTTCAGTTGAACCCGACACCCGAGATTGAATAAAAAGACTGAAATTAAGAATGTATTAGAATTATTAAAAAACCTCATTAGTTCCACTATTGATGAAACTATACATGTCAGCAAAGTGAGTCTTGCTGATATCAAAAACAATTTACATGATGCATTAGAGACAGTTGAACTTCTCCATGAGTCTCAAGTACAACGAGATGATCATAATTCCAAATAGTAGACGGAGAGTAATGAAGTCATTTCAGGAGAAAATTTGGATGCAAATAAAAGTATCAATGTGAAACCTATTATAATACCTTAGGAAGAAATTACACATAAAAAAACAGAATTGGTGTTCGATATGATAAAGATATTTCTTCTTATGTGCCTAATTTTTCTAAACCTCTAAAATTTCATAGTGATGGATTTAGGGATGGTGTTGTTCCATAAGAAATTGATTGATGCCAACATTGCAACAGAGTTAGACATGTGAAATATCAGCCTTTTGATCTTCACCTGTGTGAGCATTGTGGAAAGCGCAATCACCATTCAAACAAATGTTCTAGAAAGAAGACTACTGCAACGAAGATAATTAATTTTAGATTGATTGCTTCTTTGGTTTGGTCTAAAGAAGACAAGAAGATTTACAATTCATACCATAAGATATGTTTGAGAGTATTGACAATCCTTGCAATGATGAAGAATACTTCATCTTCCCACCTTGTATCCAACACGGGGGGGGGGATTGATAAAGTTGTGATGCTCTGCTACAGGTTCGAATATTTTTTAACAGAGCCTAAACCAAAGATCCATAAGTGAGCTTGAGCCACTATCTGTACTAGTTAGAACTATAATTGTAGCCAAAGAGTATTTAATTTTTGTTGAGTGACTTGTTTGTGAGTGAGCACTTCAATATTTGGAACTGTTCAAGGAACTATATTGATGGTTCCAGAGTTGACATCTGTTGTTTTTTTGAGAACCACTATGAAGGTTCCATACATGGGTATCATTTGTGGCTTTCTCTTAAAAACCTACATCCCTGGTTTGTGGTCATCCTTAAAAACCATTTCTGAGAGACATTCAACTCTTGGCTGAGATGAATTTTTTCATTTTTAGCTCTGATTGATGGAATTTGATACATACCTTTGGATTAAGGGGGGAAGGTTAGGAAACTAATCCTTGGTATTAGTTTTTTTTATGGTGACTGGTTATTAGAGTCCAAGAAGACTCGAAAACTGAATCAACGAATTATTTATGTATTTATATGTACATTGTGTACATGATTCTTTGACATAAATTCTTAATATACTTTTGAGTTGGTTTCCAATTTTGTTTTCTTATAGGAGGAAGACCCTCAACTCATATAATTTGGTGGTATGTTATTTATGTTGTTTTCCCAGGTGATTTTCATACAATCTAAGCTACATGATAATAGAGTTGGGATGTGAGTATTTTTTCAAGTGACATTCTGAAGCATGGATTAATCCCTGGGGAGGGTGATCATCCACTATGGCATTGGAAATGAATCAATTCTTTATGTTTGGGCTCCCAAAGGCAGTCATTTGGGTGGTTTTAAGAACTACCTTCTATCCAGTGCTGTGTAATTATCTAGCTAATAAGTGTGTAGCAAGTTTTAATGCCCCAATTTTTTAGAAATGTGTGTTAATATTTCATGTGAAGAGAGATGACAAGTATTGTTTTTGGAGGTGAGCGGTGTTAGCTCACATGGCTAGTTTAGCCATATTTGGTCAAAGAAAACCCAATGTCAATTTTAGGGGGAGGTATTGTTATATAAACTTGACCTAATGGTGGATTTTAGGTTGCATCAACAGTTGTGATTAGCAGTTATTTGTTTTGGCACTTGGTATTGGTGACTCATAGTATTAATCTCGTGGTATTATATGTAGTTGAAGTCATTAAATGGCTTGAGTATTCTCCATTGTAATGAGCCAAAGTTGAGTGGTAAAAGCTCAAGATGTTTTCTTGATTCTATTTTAGCCAACAAAAATAACATATCTATAGTTGGTTGGTTTTTCTAGTTGGGGATTTCTAAGGTAAATCATTGTGTACATAATTTGTGTATTGTTTCTTCATCATTATATCTATTTCTCTCATAATATTCTAAATATTAACATACTCTATATTTTATAGTATTTTAATTTTAAAATTATGCATCTATAATAGTAAAAGAATAATGATTCTTTTATTTATGGGTGAAGTATTTGGAATGTAAATTTTAAATTAAAATGAACGTAATTTTTACATTTATTTTAATCTATATTTCTTTTAATGAATGGTTTTAATTAAATTTAAATGCTCAATTTTTTATATATATTTTAACACATTAATATTTAAATTAGAAATATTATATTTTAGTTTTTAAATAACAATAAAATTAAATTGTATCTATAAACAAAACTTAATTACGTCATATGAGAAGAACTCCCCTCCCATGCCACTATGTCTCATTGTGCGTCGTTGATCTTGTGTGTTATACGATTAGATGGTCTTTCATCATTGAATCATAATAGGTGGTGGAGGTAGTTAGTAACTAACACTGGAGTGGTACGAGGGTAATAATAAAAGGAAAAATAATGAAGGAGAGGGGAATTCTTGATTTTTTATTTTTTTGTTGACTAGTACGAATACACTACTTGTAACTCCGATTATAGTAGAGAAGGAAAAATACAACATAAAGCAAAGAAAAAAAAAATATATGTCCCTGTGTTTGTCGTGTGTGTGTGTGTGTTGTAGGTCATGGCTTGGTTGAGATGTCGTTAGTGGAAAGGTGTCATGGTTGGGAGGAACCAATCATTTTCAGTCTTAATTTGTCAAGTTGAGTCAAGTTGGTAATTCTAAACTATGTTCATTTTTATATATTATGTTTGCAATTGTATATGTATTATTGATCACAAATTTTATGGTGTAGTTGAAAAACCCCTCAAAAAGTTACATTTGTCATTTGTCTTAGTGTTATTTTTAATGCTTTTTGAAAAAGAGCTGTATTTTGAGGTAACTAAAAAAACAATTGTATGCTTTTTCTTGTAGTAGTAAATTAAAAACAAAAAGGGGTTCTATGCCATAGAAAAATAAGAAATACAATATATGTGTCATTCTCTATGTGAGAATATTTTTCTTTGCTTCATGAAATCATTCTTCTAGAGTAGTAAAGTTTAATAGATATTAAAGTTGTTAGAATCAATTTTGTACATATATCGATGCATAAAAAAAAAAGAGAAATGAAATAATATACATAAAAAACAATTATATTGGAAATTAGAATACACATGTAACATTATAGTGTTGTTGCACCATTAAAATAAATATGTCAGCATGTAGCCATAAGCTATAAATAAAAATTTCCACTAAAAAGTAAGGAAACGTCTCTGAAACATTAAGCCAAAATAACTTAAAAACTATTTGTCTTAATATGACCACAAACTATAGCTTTCCTTAACAGAGGAAAGAGGGCTTTGCTTTCCATTCGAGAGAAAAGACCAGGCATGGAAATTTTGGAATGAGTACAAGGTTTCCAACCTGGAAAATAGAGTTCAATAGTTAGTGAAATTAATAGAGTTGGTTCGATAAAACTATAATGCCAATAAAATGGGGTTTTCGTTGGGGTTTGCCAATAAAAAAAAATTGACAAGGAACCATTAATCTAAATATTTATAGATTAATAGAATGTATGACTTAGATAGTTACAAAATGAATATGGTAAATAATTTTTGCATATACAAGATTTGGAGTAGAACCTAGCTGGATAAGGAACCTAATAAAAAAAGACAACTAAATAAAAATTCATATATGAGAAAAAATTTATACAAATACAAAAAAGATAGGAAGCAGGGAGAAATGTTTATTCAAAATCTTTGAACCTAAAGAGTCCTTTCTACAAATACCAGGTTGACTTTCAAGTCAGTAAATGATACTATAGATAACTCATAGATTTTATAATACAAGATGTTACAAGTATCATATATGATCCATTAAAGAAAATCAAAACTTTTGGTAGCAACGATCAGTTTCCTGAAATACTAATGGTAAAACAACAAAGTTGTAAAATTAACTATGGTTTTATTTTTCTAAAAATAGTTGTGAAATCCAGGAGTTTTTTCGAGACATTTTGCACTTAACTGAAACGAGACGAAGGGAAAGTAGTATATGCCACATAAAAAGAATAAAACTAGATAGAAATTCTAGAGGAAGAATAATAACAAAGCTACTAGGCAGAGTATGAAACAAGTTTGAGCGGTATAAAGTCAAATTATCAGTTATTACCTATTTTGTGTAGGCAAAAGTCATCAAACTCCAAACTCTTCAACTACTAGTGAACCGGCGGACAATAAATGCTAAATACTAGGGAAAAAAGAAGGTAATTTTAGTTCATGCTAAAAAAGAAATAACTTTCAGTACCGTTTTCATAAAAAAACAAAAATGCAAGAGTAATACTCTTAGAAAAACAATTTAGGAAGAAATTACCTATTTGAGTGAAGGCTTGAGAAAAATAAACCTTGTTAACAAAAAACATTTTTTTTCTATATTTTGAGGAGTTGAAAATAAACAATTTTATCTCAACAAAGACCCTAGAGGTCTTAACCTAGACCAAGGGCTAACCGTTCAACCACTTGCAACAACAAAGTATAGATACCTACTAATAAAAATCTTATACGTATTAATACTTTTAACCTGAACTTTTAAATAATTCAACATTGTAAAAGAAAAATAAAAATACTTACCTTGATAGAATATCATGAAAAAAAATACAAGCATAATGTTCTATGCAATTGAAAGTATTCATATCTATCAATCGGTGGTTGCATCACTATGAAATATTCATAAAGCGAATAACATAGCCATCTGACAATGTTTTAACTGAAGAAAACACCAAACTGAGGATCTTCGCATAATGTCCTAATAGAAAACTTGAAAGAATGCATTGTATAACCTACTGTAAACCCTAATTTCTAGAATCGTCAATCTTCTGGTGGAAGAGTCATCATAATCTCAAATATAGACATGTTTCCACATGATTATCACATGTGAGAACACACCTGGAGGAATGTGAGCAGTCCACGCAAAACAACAATTACTACCTATTCAATCATACGACCGGGTGACAAGTACATGGGAATTTTATTTCAAATAAGTTAATAATGTCGTCAGAACATACGTAAAGAAATGATGTTGTGAATACCATAAAAATAGGTAAGAGTCATCATATTTTCCAACCGATTATATGATGTATCGTATTAAATTAAGAATAACCTTGGTAGAAACCGTAATTCATAATATAATTTTTATATATGAATGTATTACTCATATGGAAGTTAAATTTCAAAAGTGAATAGGTTTTAGTGTTCTACAAAGAGGAAGCCAAGTGTAGAAACTTGTAACATAAAGGAATGATGTCAAAGGATTAAACATTAGAGCTAAAATTTATTTGAAGGTTTCTCATACTATGAGTACAAAGAAAAGAACATGAATTGTTTGTGGGAATAGGTTTAAAGTTAAAGAGAAAAATTACTAAAAGAATATGGATGTATAAAAAAAAAAATTATGATCTAGAGGTATGTTACAAATAGTTAGGGATTGAACACCACATGGAGGTTTTCGTGTGGGATATTCATGATCACGAGCTTGATTTTGGAGGTTTGTATGTTTGATATTCTTGTTTATCGATTTTGGATATTGGATGTTATCCTCTTAGAGACCTTGATTTCTAGGGATATATCAACTTCTCTCAGAGAGTTATCTGTAGTGTCTTTATCTATTACACATGTTATTAGTTAAAATTGTCTATAATGTTTATTAGTTTGAATTCTCTGCAATGCCTTTACTTGTTGCATAGCTTGTTAGTTTTAATCCTTATTCGAAGGTTTAGTTTGGCTTAGTTTGGTTCCATGGATCATACTAAGAAAACAACTCGTAATTGCACTACAGGAAGGTTCCTAGGAAGTAGCTCGCCACCAAAGTTGGTAATTTGACTCATATATCCCAGTCCATCCAAGTGAATGACTACCCAGGGTTTCACTGCAAGTAATTTATCTAGGCTTCATGTGTTTCCACACTTAGCCTATTTTTGTCTTCTAATACTTTTCTCACTAATTGGGATTTTTTCCATGGCTCCATATTATCTTGGGTTTCTTGGGTTTATGAACATTTTAGTGAGGTGCCTTGCCAGAGTTTCTCCTACTCTCCTCCTTTACAAAGAGGGTGTCTGGCTCTCTCATAAGGTGTGTGGTCTAGCACCATTGTTTTTACCGTGAGGATTTTGGCATGATGAACTCTTTCATAATGGAGCTAGGGAGTACTACATTTGCTTTCAACATAACATAGGAATCTAATAGCTTCAGTATTTTTTTTATCTTGACACATTATCAATGAACATACTTCTAAAAAAGAAGATATTGATGATAGCCCGCCAACTACCTTCTTTCCTAAGTATTGTAGCTCAATTATGTGAAGTTTAAATTTCAATTTTTTTCTCAAACAAACGCCTGTAAATAAATAAAATTTCATAATTTTTTTTATTCTTTCTTCTATGCTACTATTTCATATGCAACCACCTTAGGATGTTTCCTTTGCAACATGTGATACAATTTTTAGTTAAAATACAATGCAAACTATTATTCCAGTTATGTTTGTGATTATTATTATAATATTAATGATTAGCTTTCTAAATAAATAATATATTTGATTAATTTAGTTGTAAACACCATAAATGATTCATAAAACTATGTGAATAGTTAGCATATACATAAACTCTAACAAATTTTTAAAACTCTTTTAATTTAATTACTGCCTATATTATCGGTACATCTATTCATCATAAGTAATAATAGTATTATTAAAATATATAAAAAAAAAAGTATTCTTTCTTGTTTTACCTATTTAGATGGCTACCACCTCTCTTTTATATATCTCTCTCTATATATTAAAAAACATATCTCTATATATAGACACTTTGGGGTGTATTTTAAAAATGTTTTCTGATTTATTCTTGAGTCTAGAGTTTTTCTTAAATGCAAAAACAAAAAATTAGAACAACTGAAAGTGATTTTCAAAATCTTCGAGTCTATTCTAAATGAAAAATCAGTGATTAATGTGAATGGAGATTTGAGAACAAAATTTATGGGCAATATTTAAAACCTTTTCATGCATTCATATACATTTACATTTCCTCTGAATAAGCTTCCTATCTTTTGTACATCTAGGAACATGTTTCTATGTATATATCTTGAATATTTTCTTTCTCATTGGTTGAAGTGAATTTAACACTGGGGATGGTGCTAATTTCCTTAATTCATATACATTTACATTACCTCCGAATTAGCTTCCTAAACGATGATGCCATTTCTCATGAAAATGAAAGCTATTGTGTCTGCTCTTTTGGTTTCTACTCTCACCCTATGTATGAAGATGTTATTGTTTAAGGAAAACAACTTAGTTTTGGTTGTTGCTTCTCTAGAGCCTCAACCCCACCGAAATGTTCCAACTCCATCAAGACTATATAAAAGTAAAAATGTTTGTTCTTTTGTTAAAGTCGTGGCATCAGGGGGATGGAAATCACTTCGATATGATGGTCACTCTCGACCTGATCATAACTCCTTGCTTGTTCTCATTTCCCCTCAACCTAATTCCCTTGTTCCAACTCCATCACAGAAATTTAATCTCCATTCAACTATTGAGGATTCGGTAGTAGGACAAGCTAGACACACTCCCTCACCTCAATGAAATGCCCATGACTCTTGTATGTCACCATAAAAAATCAATAAAGGAGCAGTAACTTCTGCTCAATGGCATGGTAGAGTAGGTATCAGGTGATCATATCAACATATGAGTTGGACGGCGATGTTTTGATGATTCACTAAATCTTCATAGGCAACAATTAGGTCTATCAAGAAATCAATTTCCTTCAAAACAAAGAACCATCTTTCTGCTGTAAACATATTTCTTGTAGGTAGAATCTAGTTATACAAGAATAAATATGAAAGTAAATCTCCATTCAAGCTTTCCATTGTCAAATGTCTTTATCATATCAAAAAACCCATTCTAGAGATTGTCAATATCATTCACAAACACACAGATTTATATATAGATCAAACTGTAGAAACTACAACTAGTGGAATTATTTCTTACAACATAGTTACCAATCAAATGGGAACTATTACCTCAAAATGGGCACTCTATCCCAAAAACCCCAAAAAAACATGAAAAACAACCAAAAAATGAAAATTGTGTATGTCATCACGATGTTTTCTTTATGGGTAATTTTTCAAAAAATAAATTAAATGGAAGTAAAATCCAATTTTTTTTTGCAAAGTGGATGAAAAAAACAGCCTAAAAAGTAAGTGTTGATGTTGAAACAAAAAAAAATGGGGTTACAATTTTGACACTTTTTAGCAATGGAATTAAAGATAAAATATCACGACTTTGAAAAACTGTAAAATTCCAACAATTCACAAACATCATGTTAAAGATAAAATATCATGTCTCAAATCCTAATAATTCCAACAATTTCCATCCATGTTGTTAAAGGTAAAATATCTTGACTGTAAAAAACCTTGAAATGGTAATTGCTTTCAACAATAGCATTAAAGATAAAAATATCATAACTTAGAAAAACCTTAATATTTTGACAAATCTTCAACATTGGAATTAAAAACCTTAAGTTTTGAACATAGTTCAACCATGAAATTATGAACAAATTATATGACTAAAACAATTTTTTAAAATGAACAAGGAAATGAAAGATTCATTATTCCAAGAGTAATTTTTATCTTAAAGGTTAACATTGTAGCTCTTTTCAAATTGTAGCCTAAGAAAAATTATCTTATGACAACAAAAACCTAAAAATCAACCATCAAAACAAAGTGTCCCTTTTAATGAGGCATTAAAATCTCAACGTTTTTAAAACTATCTTATACCAAATGATAACAATAAAAAATATCATGGCAATATCATTGTATAATTTAAAAAATCAACATTAATTTCTAATAATTCTTTATTTTTAATCAAAATATCAACTTTGGTAGATTGAATATCACATACATTTTATTTTCTTAATTCATTATTGCATTCACTCGGGATTCACTGAGTGAACATTTTCCATATCATGTATGTTTGTGGCATATTAAACAATACCTTTAATTTGACTACATATGGGAAAATATCTCTAAAAATAACATTATTTAACCCCCTACTGATATGAACTCAATACAACTTCCCAACTAAAAAAACCACTACTTTCACTTGATATTGTAGGTATCTATTCTTTCATTAACAATTCTTATACCACTTTATATTTTCTAATTAACATTAAGCTCCATTTTTTTATATTTTCCCATATGAAAACCCTTTACCCCCTATATACCCCCCAATATATTATCTATTGTTTTATTCAATATATATCCCCCAATATGAACCCACGTGGTATGATATTGCTCCCCCAGTGAAGTCCCCCTGATTACATTGTGGATATTCTAAAGAGATGAATTCTTCATAATTAAAACATATAACCCAACAAACATAGAAATGACCCATAACATCATGCAATATCATATGGAACTCAAAATACTTTTTTCAATTACGATGCAAAGATCTCTAAAGATATGAAATATTTTTAATTAAAACATATAATCCAACAAACATAGAAATTACTCATAACTTCATTTAAGATCATATGGAAGCCAAAATATTTATTGTGAGTTACCATGCAAACATCTCTAAAGATATGAATTCTTCATAATTAAAACATATAATCCAAAAAACATAGAAATGACTCGTAACTTTAGGGAAGATAATATGGAAATCAAAATATTTATTTCAAGCTACCATGCAAACATATCGAAGGAGATGAATTCTTGATAATTAAAACGTATAATCCAACAAACACATAAATGACTCATAACTTCATGTAAGATCATATGGAGGTAAAAATATTTATTTCAAGTTACCGTGCAAACATAATTTACATAAAATCTCTTAGAAATTTATTCAAAATCATCCATAGGTTCTCACACACCATCAAAATCTACATATTTACATGAATGTTTGGATGAAGATGAAGATGACCCATATTCTTCTCTTTCATCAACTAGAGCCCCATTTAAGTCAACATGCATGCCCACCATTTCAGGTTTCAAAAGTATTCTAGATCTAGGACTAGGTTCAACAGACTCCCATCTCAACATTATTTCTTCTGGCAACAACTTATTCAAAACCTCTATGGTCTTGAAGCAAAGAGTTCGTCTCTTTGTTAAATTGAATCCATAGACAAGTATGTAAACATCCTACAATTTTAAGAGGTTTTTGTAGTGATGATTTATATCTATACCCTTTCTTTTTTCCTTTCTTCCAATTTGTTTATCAACTACCATATTTGGCTTGTACACACCATTTAATGGGTGGGTATTTGTGGCATACAAATGTAGTTCAAAAACTGTAATATCTTCATTTTATTTAATGACTTTTACAACCTTGGAAACCCAGAATGGATAGCCAAGTGGATCTCCATATGCTAATATTGTTATCATTCAACCCTCCTTAACATCCTGCATAGAACCCCTATAAAGGTCTTCCATGGCTTCATGTTGTGCACATGATCTTCTAAAACCAATATAGATTTCTCTTTCCTCTACCTGTTGAGAATTAATAATTCCTTCATATTATTGTCGTTCAATAATATGTCTTTCCTCTTGTTCATTTGGCATATTTTGTTGCCAAATAAATGCAGTCTTCAAAAGTGTCTCCTCATTTCTTGATCTTGAAATGACATCACTTTGATTATTGGAAAAAGACTCCCTCCAAAATGAATTAGCAACATCAAAGTAAATCACATAAGAAATATTTCTGCCAACGCGTTTCGAACCAACCCATGTGGTTCATCGTCAGGACAAGTTGAAAAT
>APFE030996902.1:0-21989 GCA_000404065.3 Pinus taeda
AAAAAAAGGAAAAAAACGATAAGTAGAATATTATATAAAAAAAAATAAAAAATAGAAATAAATAAATAAATAAATTGTTGAAAAAAAAGGAAGATAAAAGAAGTGAAAAAAATGGAATCTCTAATAAATGAACAAAAACAATTCCAAAGAGATATGAAACAAGAAATCACAATACTTAAGCAACAATATGCTGGACTTGTGGATATGCATTACAAAGAAATAATGGAAAAAGATGAAGAAATTTCTCGTCTCAAGGACCACGTTGAAAAATTACTAGCACAAGTAAAGAAGACTAAAGTCTCAAAGAAAGAACTCAAGCAACATTTATCAGAACAAGAAGAGGAAAATTTGTGTTTAAAGAACCTTAATAAAAATTTATTAGAACAAATCAGAGATCTAAAAGATGAAAAACTTAAAATTCAAAAAACTGAAAAAAGGTTGATGAATCAAAAACCATAGAACTTTTACGTTTGAGAAACCATAATCAAAGTCTGTTCAATCAAATTAAGAAACTTAAGGTGGATGAGAAAGCATTAAAAGATAAGTTAGAACAAGTCACTCAAGAAGAAATATCAAAATCTGCAGTCACAACAATTCAAGTTGAAAATAAGGGAACGAATACCGATCCAGTGAATATGACAACTCAAGAAGACAAGTCAGTTAAAGAAACAGCACACGTAGATGTTGCAGTTCAGACAATGAACATCCCAAGTGAATGTTCCATAACTAATTTAATAACATCCTCACCAGAAGAAAATCTAAAAACTTTATATCGGCATCCGAATCACAAGATTAGACAACTCAACCAAGCTACATATCAGGACCATTCAGAACAGAAACAACAAATTGATGTTCCAGAGAATAATGACATAACATCAATTCCGTCTTATGCTGACAAGTCGTTACAAAATTCCAGTGATCAGAATACTATATAGAAGATTAATCTAGGATGGTCTGATCCCTTCTCAGTGCGACAATTCTGTTTGTCACTAAGAAGATCATATCGACTTGTATTGACGAAGATGACTGTTCCAAGACAGAAAGACGTTCGAAGCCGAAAAGGAGATCAAGCCTTTTTTCATCGACAAGCTTTGAGGACAAAGCTCTTTGAGAAAGGAGGCAATGTAACGAATAAAATATATAAATAATATAAATATAATGTAAATGATAATAATCATAAATAATAGTTAGTTAAGCTAGTAATTAAGGTTGAAGAGGCATGTCTAATAGGACATGACTCTTCATGAAGAGACACTTGCTTGGTATATAAGCAAGCCTCTCGTTCTCATCTGTAAATTATCATACTCATTTTTACTATTCACATATTTAATATATTATTTATATCCTTAATGGATATTTTCATATTCCAAGTCTTTTGGAGTAATTAATATTTAGAAGGAACTTTGTTCGCTTCAAAGCCCTAGATGGGTGGGTGGAGACAAAAAATTCAGTATGGATGGAATGCACATATAGAAAAAATTCATAGCTCAAATTATGAGCATTTGATGAGTTCTTTCCTATTCTTGCAAATAACTTTAAACATTACTATTGTACAACCTTAAACGTTATTACATCTTTTATATTTAAAAATTATAAATATCATCTTTAAATGGTAAGCTACACACTTCACTTTAAGATATTTGTAGGCTACACACCTAACTATCCTTACAGTGATAGCTAAGATATTTGTAGGCTACACACCTAACTATCTTTAAAAAAAACATATAAAGAACCTAGTTAAAAAATAGATGTGTTATATGTTCATCTCGGCATTTGGCTCTCATTTTTGTATATTCCATGTCTGCTTCCACGGTTTCCCAATATGTAACTGCTATTCGTTCAATTGGGATTCCAAAGCTATAAAGATAACAAATATGTAACTGCTATTCGTTCAATTGGGATTCCAAATTATTCTTTTCAGCATCCCACAAATGCGCGTCTTCTTCAATTTCCCTGAGCAGAGGCTGAGTCTTTGCATTGGAATCATTCAAGTTGGATTGCAAATCACTATTTTCGGAACTATACTGCAGTAGAACCCTCTCATTTTGAACCCTTTCATCCTGCATTTGAGCTATTGTCGTGATATCCTCATTCAGCTGGGCCTTCAAGGACTCTACTTCAGCACTCAGCGCTCTATTTTTCTGACAGAGCAATCCGCCTTCACTAGCCATTGAATCAATTTTCGTTTGTAGATCTGCAGCATTGCCTTGCAATTCTTGCTTTTCAGAATCCCACAAATGTCTTTCATCTTCAAGTTTTTCATGTAATTCCCGAGTCCTTTGCTTGGATTCGTTCAATTGGGATTCCAAATTATTCTTTTCAGCATCCCACAAATGCGTGTCTTCTTCAATTTTCCTGAGCAGATCCTGAGCCTTTTCCTTGGAATCATTCAAGCTGGATTGCAAATTAACATTTTCTGTTCTATATTGTTGTAGAACCCTCTCATTTTGAACGCTTTCCTCTTGCATTTGAGCTATTGTCGAGATATTCTCATTCAACTGGGTCTTCAAGGACTCTACTTCAGCACTCAGCGCTATATTTTTCTGACAGAGCAATGCACCTTCACTAGCCATAGAATCAATCTTCGTTTGCATCTCTGCAGCATTGCCTTGCAATTCTTGCATTTCAGAATCCCACAAATGTCTGTCATCTTCAAGTTTTTTAACTAGTTCCCCAGTCCTTTCCTTGGATTCATTCAATTGAGATTCCAACTCAATCTTTTCAGCTAAAGCCCTTTGGTTCAGTGCACACATGTCTTCAATTTTCTTCTCAAATGTCCTGCGTAATGAAGACAAAAGGTTCTCCTTATCTGTATTCCACGCTTGCTCTGCAATTAATCTACTTTCAGCCATCGCCTCATTCTCCTTTCGTGCTGATGCAATCTGTAAGAAAAGTCCATCCTTTTCCACTTCCCAAGCTTTACGTGCTTCATTAAATTCTGCAGATATGACCTTGATTTTATTTGTCATCTGCAGAACACTACTTTCCAGAGTTTGTTTCTCAGAAAACACTGCTCTGCACTCCTTTTCCCTCTCAGAAATTTCTCTTGTGAACCTCTCCTCGACTTCCTGCAATTGTTGCGAAGCTTTAGAAATCCCACCCTTGTATTCCTCGTCCCTCTTTGCCAGCTGTTGTCTGAATTTCTTATCAATTTCCATCAACCGGTCACTGAGTTGTTCCCCAATTTTAACTTCTTGTATGAATTGATTATCTATCTTTGACTCGAAATTTGTTGAGGCCGCTTGAAGAATATGAATCTGGGATTCCATTTCCTCTACCTTGTTTGAGAAACAGGCCTTCAAATCCTGTCGCGAGGTATTGATATCTTGAATAAGCCTTTCATTAAGCTCCCGCAACTTGGACATTTTATCTTCACATCTTTTGCAGGGGGGCTGCGAGATTTGATCATCTTTGTCATTGTCCTTATCCTCTGTGCAATGGAATCTCTTCTTTTCATCTTTGCCGTTGTCGTTGCAGGGCTGGAAGGAAGATGATGAGTTCATACTATTTTTTCTCCTTAACCTGCTGCCTTTGCCCATTTCGATCGGTGTTCAACAACTAACTACAACCAGAAGCACCTGTCACAAACACAAACAAAAGTAGCAGGGGACTTAAATAGCAGATCGAAGAATATAATGTGAAACTATTGAAATTCAGACAACGCAGCCAAACTAATGCAATGCATCTGAAATATAGAATTGGTGGACATAAATACCTCTACTCGCTACTCGTGTGCAAGTGAATATAATGAATGCACCGCTGCTTCCACTTGGGCAGAGCCTGCTAATTTCTTTCTGAAACAACTCAGAGAGCAAATGTTATTTGTGAGCTTCGCGTGCTGTCCCTTCTTCAGAGCTGGTGTGATGAATGAATAGAATAGGTGCAAGATGGTTTGTAAATAAATAGTCATCGATGGCAACGCGGTGCATAAAGATGTGGTTTCATCGCCGACTCTTCAAAACAGGAATTTGAATTGAAACCGTCGGAGTCAGCGATATGACATTTTACTTTTTTTGTTTTAGTTGGTGTGGGAAAGGCGCCCGCCGACCAAAGAGCTTGGGGGCGGGGCGTAATTCCCCTGAACCCCCGCAACAAAGGCGTAACGCTGGGTTTGGGTTTGGGTTGGGTTTGGGCAGGGGCGGGGCTTTGTCGTAATTCTTCTGAGCCCCAACAACTAAGGCTATTAATCTAATCCCTAAAGCAACCACTAGCTTGTCTCCTGCCAGCCTTATCTTCTTCTTCTTCTCTCTCAGCTAATATAATCCATCTCAATGTGCTTAACCCTACACTTGACACAACCACAAAACTCCTTGCACTTTTGGTAAATATCTTAGCACTTTTTACCTAATGCTTAGGCATCGACACTTTTGAGATGTCTTATTTTTTACATGGGATTTTCCATGCACCTGTAAGCCACTTCATCCTATGGTGGACCCAAGTGCCCACATATCCAACTTGCTTCCCTTGGTGGCATATACACCATTCATCCATGTCTAATAAGTGTGCATAGCAATGTGCCCAAGTGCACCCAATCCATTTGTCCAAGTAATCTCAAGTTGGTCAAGTCCATCTACTTGGCTCATCTGGGTCCATCCATCTAACTCATCTTGATTCATCTATTCAACTCATCCTAATCAACTCAATTTGCACAACTATATTTAGACCTATCAGAGTCCATTTGATTATGCCCAAGTGCACCCACCAATGCATCTTATGGATGTGTGTATGATGGCATATGCAAAATGAGTGCATCCCATTATTATGATTCATGGTTATATGTACCCAAAGTCAATTTAGCCCATAACAACCTTCTATGCCTTCTTTGCGCCTTCTTTATCCAAGTTATCTACCAAGCTTCTCTTGGTCTTCCTTATTAATGTAATCTACCATTTTCCGTGTGTACCCTATATATATTTATTAGCGTTTGACTCATCCATGGTGCACTTTACTAATGGACCAATGCACCCAAAACTAACTTGTCTAAATCAACAACATTCAATTATGTCCACCCATTTCAATCAATGAGTACTAAAGTGACCATATAGTAGAGGCATCAAAAGTCATTCAAGGTGAGGGACTCACATCCTCCATTATAAAAAGATAGTTGTCCTTAGAAACATCCTCAAAAACTTGTTGTCCTCAAGCTACTATCCAGACCCATGCATCCATATGCAATCAATTCATCCAATTTCTTTACATTGTTCAAGCTAGAATTGTCATGCAACTACCCTCCATTTGATTCTTTCCTTTGGACAAGTGCCTTTTCTTAACTTCTACCAACAATGGCTGTTGGATGTCTTATTGTTGCAGTTGAAATATAAGTGCAACAATGACGTATTTTAGTACTATTGTTGTAATTGGCCTTCATTAAAAACATCATCAAAATGTCCAAGTGTTGCACCATCCAAACCTACTAATGCATCAATACTTTGATTAATGTGCCATGACTCTGTACATTATACTCCCTCATGACTATTGCAACCCCAACATCTACAATTCATCTCATGAGAATGCACTTCTTCATGCTCCAAATGATCACTTCTTGTGACACTTTAGTCTACTTGTACAACTCTACTATACCAAAACAAAGTCACCGACCTTACCTTCAACCACCAAGTCATCTCCTACAACCTAGCATTCTAAGTTCTTCATTGAAGCTGACACCCTTTCTTGGTTCCCTTAGCATCCACTACCAACTCATAGGAAATGGATCACACCAAGATCTATATTCAATAATAACTGTAGATCACCATCATAGCCACTACCCTAAAATGCTCCTACAATTTGTGCAAGGTGCCCAAAGTCAGATGAGTGAATTGAAAGACTTGTGTTCCTCTTGTTTAAGTGAGGCATCCCCACACTAATACTTCTATCACTTTTTACCAATGACCCCTTGATCTTTAGGTCATATTGCCAATCATCCTCAAACTTCCCAAGGAGCACTTTGTCTCATCCTAGGTTCCCATTTACATAGGGAATGAAGCATATTCCTCATCAACTTGGTTTTGTTTCTTGGTTGCACCGTCTAAGTTGAATTCATGGGTTATCTTGGTCCAATCCTTCATTTTCTTCATTTTTCCAATCATAACTAAACTATCTTTCTCCTCCAAGTAATTTTTCTTTGGCACTATCATTGTGGTCGCACAAAGAAATGTCTTCACCTCTTCCTCAAGTTGTCAAGTTTCCTCCTACATCTCAAAAAGATTTCCAAGGCATTGATGTATTAGTGCCTCCTTACCTTATCCTTTATAATGAACAATAATATACCCAACCTAGTTTCAATGTGGAGATGAACATGGCTTGTTTCCATTACAAATTTGATATTTCTAACAAACCAGCTCCTACTTTGTCTTTCATTTCACCAAACTTAGCACTTCTACAAGTTCCTTAGGCTCTATTACCTATGCCTATGCAACAAACCACATATGGCATTAATTAGTGGATGGAAGATGGTAGGTAACTACTAAGCACACCTTTGATAGCCATAAAAAGGTTCTACCCCATATCCACTATGGTATTTATCCTAGCAAATTGGTGTTCCTAACTTCCTTCCAACAACATGCCCAAACTTGTTATCAAGGAACCTATAACATCCAACATTATCTTTCAAATCTATTGTACTTCGGATACTCCCAAGCCTATTGGATTTACCTTCAAAATCATTCGAACTTAGAGTTCTTCCATCTTACTACTTCTTCCTCAAAGAAAATTCCATTATCAAATGATTTGGTAACAAAGGAAACAACTGATAGTCTTACCTCTAGATATTGGTAATTCAAGTAACCACATAGTAACTTCCTTGTGATGAGTTTGTAACCTTGGAAACATTCCTCCTAAATAATCCTACTATAGATAACATCCAAGTTTCTACTTGGTTTATCAAAGTTTACAAATTTTGAATCCATAACTAAGCATTTGTACTAATTTGGTCTAACTTCTCCACATATGCTTGGTACAAGTGATAAATCTTGTAGTCTAAATGTTCCAATTCCATGGCCATAACTTCCATGCTGATCTTTCATTACCCTTCTTCTGCACTATCCAATTCACACATAGGCATGTCCAAAGAAATTTCTTTGAAACCACTTGCCACAATAGTGACAGTGGTGAAGAGAACCAAAATGTCACCAAGTTAGCTCTGAAACCACCCATTGTGATAGTGATAATGGTGAAGAGAACAAAAAATTATACTCTTATACCTCTTGTCATGAACCTGAACACTACCCAAATTTATCTTTGCAAACTTGAGTTTGACCCAAGTTTTTCAAGTCACCTCTTACAAGCTAGACTTCTAACTTCTTCATTGAAATTAACACCCTTTCTTGGTTCCCTTAGCCTCCACTACCAAATCCTAAGAAATGGATCACACTAACCTCTATATTCAAGAATAAAATTGTACATGGCCATCATAGCCACTACCCTAAAATTCTCTAACTATTGGGCATTAGATAATCTATCACTCCTTGTGTGTTTCATGACATATGCTTAACTGCCTCTTAAGGATGATTCCATCAATTTTGGGGATTTTTCTGTTTAATAACACCTACGAATTTTGGTGGAACGAAAATCGTGATTCCAATAAGTGGTATCAGAGACAAAGATCTCAAGTTCAAAACACCCCTGGCTTGCACTGGGGGGATATTTTTGGGCATTGAATAATACATATATCCTCACGTGTTTCACGACAAGTGCTTAACTACCTTTTGAGGATCTGTTAACACTGGAGATATGTTTGTTTACTAAAACCTATGGGTTTTGGTGTAACAAAAATCATGACTTGAACACCAACAATTTGTCCAAATTTTCCAAAGTTAGATGAGGAAATTGAAAGAATCTTGTACCTCCTCCTTAAGAAAGGCATGTCCACACTGATACTTCTATCACTTTCTCCAAATGATCAACAAGATTTCCAAGGGACTCATGCACTAGCACCTTCTTGCATCATCCTTTCAATTGAATAATAAGATACCTAGCCTAGCTTCAATTTGGAGAATATCATGGCCTATTTCCATCACAATTTTTATATTTCTAATTAAAAAACTCCTCCTTTGTCTTTCCTTTCACCAAAATTAGCACTTTTATGAGTTCCTTAGGCTCTATTGCTAACCCCTATGCAACAAAACACTTATGACATTATTAAATGAATGAAATATGGTAGGTGGTTGTTAAACACACCTCCAATAGTTGTAAAAGGATCTACCCATATCCATTATGGTATTCATCCTAGAAAATTACTTTTCCTAGCTTCCTTGTAAGAACATTTCCAAACTTGTTGTCAAGAAACCTAGAACATCTAACATTGTATTGTTTAAATTTATTTGATGCAATGCATTTTGTTTTAATATATTTTGAAAAGTTGACGAAGAGAGAAACATGAACAGGTCTCGATGAATGACAGGAAGTTGTAAGGGGGAATTGAGAAGTTTCTCGTCTTACCCGAAATTTAATGCTAATTTCGCTTGTCCCTATAAGTGATGATAGTTGAACGACCAAATTCCAACAATTATGAGAAATAATGAGTCATATAGAACTTCTCTAGAGGTACGGGTAACGTACTGATGTTGAAACTTATAAATCAACCATATAGACCATGTATGGACCCCAAAATATCATTTAAAGAATTTAGTTGGGGGAGAGAGTGCAAAGGAGCAGTGGTTGTTGATAATCGTTGTGTGGCTGTGAACATAGAGAAAAGATAAATGTCTATGAACCAAAGACAAACTTTGAAAAGAGAAACATGGACTGACGTGGGTTTAAACATTGTGACTCTAAATACAAAGTGACAAAAACCCTTTTGAGACATAATGAACCATGTGGAACTGGGAATTAGCTGTTTTGTTTAATAAGCTCAATGTTGAAGTCTTCAACCTGATTGGAAGAGATAAAAATTGCTAAATAACTTGTCTGAACTTAAGCACAAAATACATTGAAAATTGTGATGCACCAAGGAGTTGTAGCATTAGAGAAGGACTCCTTCTATTGTGGAAACACTATGAATGATGACAAGCCTCAACTTATTAGGTTGAAAGACAATATACTAATTTCTCTATATGAAGAAGAGTTTCCTTCATGTTTTCTGACCTGTCATAAACCTTGTTAAACCTAAGTGAGTCTTCCTCTTGTGGCATGTGATCTATCTCGGGGGTGGCCAATTGCAAGAAAGTTATAGCTTAGTTGAGGCCATGAGAAGTTGGAGAGTGTCTCTCCCTTTAGTTTCTAGCAAAGCTTAAAGTGACAGAAATAAGTATAGGTATTTATCTTTAATTAAATGGCTTTATTTGTTCAAATATTCATTAAGGTTGTCATTGTGGGTTGTTGAGTATGCATGAATGATGAGATTGGAGTATTGTTTAATTTTTTTTTATTACCATCTATGATTACTTATGAGAATGAGCTCTATACACAAAGTTTTAATTAAAATATTTTGGTTGTAATAGTTTTGAATTATATTTTGTTCTGAATAGAAACCAAAGGTTTACTTAAGTTCTAAGGCTCTTATGTGAATGACCTTACTAGTCAAGATGTGGGTTGGAACAATTATGTTGCATCCTTGTTTGATGATGAGAATACTTAATGGTTTTCCCTGATTGGGGACCTTGGAAATGTGTTGAAGTACCTTGGTTTATAAAGCTCTTGAATATATTTTACTAATATGTTGTTAAGGAGTTATGGGGACCTTGTTTCCTTAAGAGATAAGCTAGAATAATTGCCTCTCTATTTGTAACTTTTTGGAGATTCAAGTATGAAGTTGCAACCCAAAAAGAGTGAGGAGAACCTCATTCAATTGGGTGAAGTAGTGGATTTGGTTGTTGGGCCTCTCTTTGACTTATTTTGAGACACAACGTGTTTGTGGGTAGAGTTTTGGATGTCTAATCAGGTTTTTGAACATTTATGTATCTTCATAAGTCTTCTAGTAAAGTATATTCCCTATCGAGATTACTTTCAACCCTATGAAGTAGGACTAGTTTCTTAGTATAAGTTTGTTGGTTTGGAAATTTTTGGATTGACATTTTTTAGCCCGACCCTCGCTCATATGGTGTAAGGAGAGATATGACCCTGGGTTTAGTAGAAATACATTTAGTAGAGATATTCCCCATATAAAGTATCCTCACATTGAACATTGCAATATATGTCAACGGAGGGGGGCATACTACTATTTCCTAATAATATTAAAATAAATATATGGAACCTTCCATAATTAAGCAATAAGAGAGAAACACATATGTTGATTAACTTCAATGTCACCTTGATTCAAGTAGGATCCTTTCTTTGCGAGCTCATAATCTTTTGGACTTAATTTCCTATAAAAATGATAGAAGTCCACCCATTCGAATTTTGGGATTATGGAAACAATACTTCGGAATAGAGTCAAAGAATTAGGACTTATTATCATCTTAGCTTTTGTGAACTGGGAAATGACTAGCATAGAGTCCCAAAAGAAATTAACTTTAGCAATTTTGAGTTCTATGGGTGTCTCCAATCTTTTACAAAGAGCAAGGAATTATGCATGATTGTTTGTTGTTGTTCCAAGACCCCATGTTAAATGGGAAATCATTTTTTCATCAGGGCCAAAGATGACCCCCCCCCTCCCAACTCCAACCTTCCATGGACTTCCTTGAGATTCCCCGTTAAAGAATAAAGAAAAGGAATCTTCCCTTTGTCTCCACTTCTTAAATTCTTATTGATCCAATCTTATGCAAGGGGTCTTGTTGAAATTAGGGCGAAGTTGAGGTTTTGCCACAAGAGGAGGATTTTGAATAGGTCTGATACAAATACACTCTTATTGATTTAAAGCTTTGATTTCATTTGGATTATAATCCCTAGTTGTAATAGCCTCGAGAAGAAAGGAGAGAGCTTTAGAGGTAGCTTTTTGAGAAGATGGTTTTTCATTCTTGAAAATAGCCTTGTTCTTCAAAATAATCTAGATTGTCCACAACAAAAATTTTGGGAGGCTTTCCCAACATCGAATTGGTCAAGAAAAGGAATTCTTACTCGAAGGGTTGTGCTTTTTTCAATTTACGAGCATTTATTCCCATGAACTAGGAATGGAAGCAATGCTAGAAATCAGACCAAAGGCTATACACCAAGATTCCAAAGTGAAGGGACAAAGAAAAAAAATATGAGTGATGTTTTATTCCTCATTGTTGCATAATGCACACCTTGACGAACAAAAAATAGTTCTCTTCTTAAGGTTTTCAGTGGTTTGAATTTTTCCGTGGACAAGAGACAGGAAAAATGTTTTGACCATTGGGATGTTATCCTTGCTCCATATTTTGGTCCACAATCAACTCGAGGTAGGATGGGGAATGTGTTTTATGAGAATAGAATAACCCATCTTAACAAAATATTTTAAAGTGGAACTTTTGGTCCATGTGCAATGATCCTTGAATTGATTTGAAATGGAGCCATGAATTTTAATAAATGGATCAACCTATTCAAACTAGGGACCAAATGAGGGAGAACCGATTTTATCCAACTTCTCTAAATGCCTTGTTCGTCCCACACAAAAATATATTTTAGTTTCCTATACCCTTTCCTTTGCATCCATTGCCTTATTTCTCCAAATTATTCAACTCTTTCGAGTGGCCCCAACGAAGAGAATTTATTAGACTACATATTGATCTGTACTTCATTTCCAGTGCACCAACATAGATGCTTTGTGACAATGGGGGTTGCCTACTTACATAGGGTCTAAATTTTATATCCTAGACCCATCGAAGAGGCCGACTCCACTATGAGCAGGCAATTCCTATTCAAGTAATTTTGAATAGAATTGGTCTTCCACGATTCTTTGGATTCTGTTATTGTTAGTAATCTCCAGAAAATTTTAGCCCCAAGAGATAGATTCAACTATAAAGGATATCTTACAACTGATCCTCCATTGCTTTTGGGGAGTCAAACAATGTTCCATTGGACAAGATGAAATTTATTTTCGTTATTCCTCCCCTTTCCATAGCAATTTGCGAATGAGAATGCTCATCTGGGATAACATTGATTTAGGGGCAAGTAGACCAGAGCATAGATAGATTAGAAGGGAGGACAAAACATATTTTATAAGAGTCACCCAACCAACTATTGTGAGCCACTAAGCACCCCAGATAGGTATAAATATATATCAAGAATCCTCATGAAATGGACATAAATTTGCTTGGATGAACCTCCCATAAGGAGAGTGTCATCCCATAATTGGGAATGGTATACATCTATAATATTTTCAACAATGCAAAGACTTTTTAATCTTCCTTCAACCATAGAGATTTTAAATTTCGATTGAGACTTCCAGCCACTAGGATGTAAGGAAGAGGAGGGGGGGGGGAATCCTTAACAAAGGCCTCTAGTCACCAAGAAAAAACAAAAGGGATTATCATTGACTAAATGGGTGATCCAAGTTCCACTGATGCATGCCTTAATCCATCTAATAAACTCTCCACAAAACCAAGTTTTTGGAAGATCAAATAGAGAAAGGAATGGTGAACACGATCAAAATAATTTTCTATGTCCAACTTTATGATCATGCCAGGTTCACCATTTTTTTGGTTAGAGTGGATACCTTCTTGGACAAGGATTACATTGTCTAAAATTTGTCTATTCTTGAGAAACCCCCCTTGATTTTCATAGATGATTTTTGGAATGAGAATTTTAAGTCTATTAGCAATGATTTTATTACATATTTTGTAAGAAGAGTTCCATAGAGAGATGGGTCTAAATCTAGTAAAGGACGAGGGTTTGGTTTCCTTGGGAAAAAAGAGAAAGGAAGGAGGAGTTTCTGCTTCCTCCCAACTTTCCTTTACTTCTTGTTGAATTCATCATTCTCATGATATATTTTTTGATGACATCCCAAAAGGACCAGTAAAAGAAAATATAAAAACCATATGGAACAAGTGCTTTGTTAGGATCTAGGGACCATATAACATCAATGACTTCTTCCTCTTCATTTGACTTCATGAGATGGGAGTTTTATAATTAGGAAACAGATGAGGACATGCCAAAAATAAAATAATCAACCACTATAGGATCATTCTCTTGGTGTTTTGAGTATAATTTTTTGAATAATGAATGATCTTATTGTTTTATTTTGGGGAAGGTAAATATTTTCTACTTACCTTTCGAAATAATTTCTTTGACCCGATTTATAGTTTCTGTGTTCATTTCCTATTTGTGGAAGAACGAGGTATTGCAATCTCCTATCTTCAACAAGAGGCGTCTATATTTCAAATGTCAAAACTCTTCCTCCTACCTGCTCAGAGAGAATATATGAATGCTTATTTTCCTTTGCAAATTATTCTTTGTTTACCTTACCTTACCCGAAGAGCCCAAGCTTTCTTGATTATGTGTTAGGCCCCCTATTTTAGAAACCAAGTTGGATTATAATGAAAGGGAATAGGCCCCAAGTCCTTCGGGGGGTCAAGAATTAGCTCTATTGGGCGATGGTCCAATTCACCTCTTTCCAAAATGGAAGAAGAGAATTAAATACCCTTGACAAGCCAATTACTATGTAATAGAAATCGATCAAGCCTTGCCACAATGTGTCCTATTGCACTACTTCTATTTGATCACATGAATTTTCCTTTTTTCAAGGAAACATCCAATAATTCCTAATGATTAATAAAATATTCCATTTTTTTGCGGAATAGATCCCGAATAATAGAGCGTCCTTGCTTCTCTGAAGAGAGAAGAATAATGTCAAAATTCCTGTCAATAATGCATTCTTTGTGCCGTTATTATTCCTTTGACTTAATAAGAATTCCCAAAATTCTCCCTTTTTGTTATAAGAGGTGAGAGCATAAATATTGATGTAAGAATAAACTTCTTTGGAGAAATGTCCTCAAGTTGAGTTGCAATCCATAACTTTGACTTGATGCTATGTATTATCCTAAGACTAGAGGCCAATGAAAAGATACATAAACAATAAGAGGATCCACTAGATCTTTGAGCTTCTTGGTGCTTTTATTCCAAAAATTTTCTTGACTGGAATAACATCTCTTCTTCCACCAACTTGGTCTCTTAAAGGAGTAAGACCAGAGGCATTTCCATTTTTATTAAATCCTTTATTTCCTGGGACTTAAAGGAGTTTCCAAAATCCGTGATAATCCATGAAAGTACTTTCTTTTAGCTTTTGAGGTAGATGAATTACCTTCTTCAGATCTGGTGTTGCCTTGTTCTTTGTTGCTTACATTTTTTAATATCTTAGTGACTTGGGATTAATTTACCAGTTTGATGTTTTGCTCTCCTTCAACCTTCCTTGCTTCCTTATTTTAGGGCCTTCATTTTGTCTTGAGGCTCTTAATCTCTAGACTAGATGAATCACTATTCCATTTCAACTTCTTTTGGGCACTTCTAGTAAGAGCCTTGTTGATTTCATCTTTATTTTATTGAGGCTCAACATTCTGTTGTTTAGGAGTTTCCCCTTTTCCATCAAAGTGGGCTTGTGTCATCTGATGTGAAAGATGTTGAGAGGGACTAACCAAGGTAGAATCATTGATTTGGTTATCCATTTTTGGGTCATCCACAACTTCTCCTCGATAATATTTTCCTCATTGTCTGTTGTCAGCACCAGAGTTTTAGACTCACCTTAGGAAAAACATTGAAAATATTTACTGAAGATGAAATGATATATTCCTTTCATGCATTGGAATTTTTAGAACCAATTTTGAATTTGTTTCCATCACATTATAGAGTATGCCATTTCTCCTCATGAGTGAAAGTAAGGCCTTCACCAGAATGAGCCTTATTTTTCGTATAGTTCAGGGAAAAACATTGCCCATAATCATGATTTTTTTTTTCATTTAAGAAATAGTTGTTTGTAGTATAATGCCTGGACTACGTTGCACTACCTTTGTGAAAGAATGGTCTCTGAAGGAATTCCTTGCTTTAAATAAATCTCGAAATAGATGTTCACATCAGAGAATTATTATCCCTTTGTCTCCGCTCTATCTAGGTAATGACCTACACCATTTCCAATTACTTTGAGACATTTGTCACTCCAACATGAGACGGGAAAATGTGGGAGTTTAACCCACATAGGGACAAATTTTGGGAAAGAATATTGTACCTCCTCCTTAAGAAAGGCATGTCCACACTGGTACTTCTATCACTTTCTCCAAATGATCCCTTGATAGTTAGGTTATCCTGGAAATCATCCTCAAACTTCCCAAGGAGAACTTTGTCTCATCCTAAGTTCCCATATACAAATGTGAGGAAGAATATTCCCATCAACTTGGTTTTCTTTGTTGGTTACATAATCTAGGTTGAATGCATGTGTTCTCTTGGTCTTGTTAGCACTCAAACTAGCAGGGGTCCTAAACGAGAATCCTAGAGGGACAACGATGGAGACTTATCCCACTATCACCTCATCTAAGGCTCCCTACTCTTTATGGAATTTCACCAATGGGAGGATACCTAGTGTATCCTGAATCACTTGTGAAGGATGGATGAACAATTGATCCAGGTGGCTCTAGACAAGATCAGATTCAGAAGTGACTTCATAATAGCTCAAAAATCAAAGTCATCGGATTGACGTGAAACCAAAACCATATCGTAGTGCTCGTCACCTTGATTCCAATAGTGTGAAAAACACTCAAATTCATGTTTGTATGCTCCAGATATTCACAATCAAAGTTCTGGTTAAACTTAGCCAAGTGGTAGGCTTAATGAGGCTACAAATTGAACGGGAACCGATGCACGAAATTTGGCTCTGGAGAATGGGATAATTTGTAGGATGGTTAATTTTCTTATGACCCCTTAAATTCGACAAAATTGAAAATGGATAATAAGTTTAGAGAACCGAAAAATATTAAAATATTAGGGGTGGTGGGTTGCCACCCCTGCCACCCCCATTGGAGGATATTACAAGATATATTAACAAAATTCTAAGTTTAGGTCGACGGGTCACCACCCCCACCGAACCCCGGTCATATAAAAAACGATTATACATATATAATGGTGTTGGGTAGGCCGCCCACTGACGGGCCTAGCCTACACCCCTCCATTTGGTGCCAAGTTAATGGAGGCAACAGGGTTTGAACATGCCCGGCTAGTGTGACTGACCCACCACCTGGGCACCTCCACTACAATCCAAAACAAAAATGGTGGTAATATATATAACGAGTTGACGATTAAAACAAAATTCTACTGGTAAAAACAAACCCGTGTCAATTTGGAATTCCATTAAAACAATATGCCATGGGTGGGGTTCGGCGGGGTTGGAACCCCCAACCTCCCCAAATCCAATGCTATGCCTTAACCAACATGCCAAGGATGACGACTTTGTAAATTTCATCACTCGTCTACTATATGAACTCACCATTTCATAGTTGCTAGACGGAGGCTGGAATCGGGAAGACGAAACCTCAAACTAGGGTGGAACCATGATTTGCAGAGGGTGTGGAACCCTGAACTAGGAGAATATTAAGATGTTGAAAAGATTTCCTTGAAGACCAGAGATGCCAGTGTTTGATTTTGACAAGTGGATAGTCATTTTTGCACATTTTCTCACCAGCAGTCCAACTGTGGAGTCTATTTCCCCATCTAAGTAGCAGAAATGCAGGTGCCCAACAACACATAATCTTTGAGGAATCTTATGGAATGTAAAAGATTCCCTTGGAGGCTGATTTTTTCCAGTGTTGGAATGATGCCAACTTTATAGTCATTTTTCATAGAATTTCGCAGGGAGCACAATGGTGTGCTTAAAATTTTCATCCTAACTGTGGCTTTTTCAGCCATCTTCGGGAAGGAACCTTTGGGGGAATCTTCAAGATGCCCAAGGGTCTAGAATTTGATGGTGTCAGAAAGGGGAACAGTTTATAGTCGTTTGACACGATTTTACACTAGGAATTCAATGGTGATGTCTGTTTCAGCAGCTAAGCTTTGCATTTTTCAGCCATCCCCGAGAGTGGAGGTAAATGATGTAGTTATGTCATGCTTTTCTTCTAACTTGCTGAGATGATGTTTATGTTTTTGAGATTCATGATTACTATTATGTTGAGGGATACTTGTATGCCACATCATGTGAGATTTTATTAGCTTGTCATGCTGAAGGAATTCCCATTTGAGTGAGAGTTACTGTAGGGAGAACATCTCGTGGAGAGACATGCCACTCTTATTGAGGGAATTTTCCCATATGAGTGAGAGTTCCTAAGAACGTCTTGTGGAGAGAAATGCCACTCTAGTTGAGGGTATTCATCCTTGTAATGACAAAGAACATACCATGTACATCATCAACATTGGTAGCATTAATGAAGCGACCTCCTCACTCTTGACACTAGGGCCTGAAGATGTAACCCAAACTGGGTGAACTTCATTATCAAAATTTTCGAAAAATTCCCCTTTTCAAGAACCTATAATATTGTTTCCCACCTTGTGCGCAACATCTACGGGTAGCAACTATCAACTAGTCTTTTCACTTGATTTCTTTACTTCTACTACCTGAACCAACAAATCTAGCTTTCCTCTATCCTCCTCATGAAGTCTTTGTTGTGCATGTTGAACATATTCCTTCATTTATCTGTATTTCTTCTTCAATGTCCAATGTTGTCTATAGATGTTCTTTAATTTCTTATGTAGAGGAAGGGATCTGCTCAACATGTATTTGGAATCATCCATGGCTAGATGATAGATGTCCATAAGATCACTCCATCTTTACCTAGCCTCTCCATCTTGCTGCTTGATCTTAGAAATTTCATCTCTAGCCTCTTTTAATTACTTATTGATTCTCATGAAGGTGAACTTCCCTTGATCCTCCTTCTCCTCTTGTATTTTCTTCCATTCTTGGATTTGTAACTTTTTATATGAGGATCTTGTAACCCTATTGTTGGTATCTTCGCCTTCTTGACCTCTTCCTTGATTTCCTTTACTTTGCCCTTGGATTTGACAGCACCTGATGTGGCTTAAACCATAAGTAGGTCTTCATTAGGTTCATTTTTTTTTCCTAATATGGTCTTCTTTATTTTCCTATTTTCTTTTTGATGTTGGGCTATAACTAAATGAGCTTCTCTTAACTGTTTATCTAACTCCTTGACTTGATTGTCTTTCTCATCCATAGAACTTGTTTGTGCTTGAATTTCCTTAGGTTCAATAAGCTCTTCAACTGGCATCTCCATTGGTAACCTTTTGACAACTACCTTTGTGAGTGGCTTTCTTGGCACTGGAATCTCCACTCCCTTTGGCAAGAATTCTAGATTTTTTTCCCTTTTTCTTTGGTGATTTCTCAACTCTTGATGAATGTCTTTTCTTGATAGAACTCTTTAGGGGTGAATAAGTAGTCTTAGTGGTGGATGAAGGAGTATCCCTATGGCTTGATGGACTTCTGACAGATTGCACTGTGTAAACGTGGATGAGGTTAGAAAATCCTAGCATATGTGTCTCTTTTTATGTAGATTTTCTAATATAAAGAATTTTATCAGTGAAAAATGAAATAATCATCAACCATGCCCTTATTCATCCTTACTCTCTTAGTCATCTTGCCTAAACTCCCGAAGAGGAAAAAGGGTAGTTTTAAGGTCTTTTTACTTGTGAAATGCACGATGATCCTGGAGTGATATTGATAGACCTTGGTGAATCTTCCTTCACATGTGAATTACCTCTGAATTACCTTGAGAAGCCGACTATAATGTTTCAATAAATAGTCACTAGGCACAACAACACCAAACTCTTTGTTTTTATACTCTGGTTTCATGAAATCCTTATAATTATCCAACTATAGAGGCATTCCTTTGAACCATTTCTCCCTCTCCAAAGGTATTTTTGTGGCTGATGCTATGGTGGCTTTTGTCACAATGAATTTCAATTTACCAACTTTTACTTCATCTTCATCAAAATTTAGGGCAAATTCTTTGGTCACCTCCTTATTATACCCCTGTATCCTTTCACAGAATTTGACATAACCTGTTTGATCAAAGTCTACCCTAACGGTAGGGTTTGAGTTGATAAGTGAGAGATATTGTGGTTTAAACATCACAATCTATCCTCCCTTTGTCCTCCTCTTCTTCTCTGGAGTTTTCATTGGTAAAAACAAGACTCTGAAAATAAAAAAAAAAACTTTGAGCTAGGGGTTGTTATTTTATCAAGGTTGGGGCTTCAAGATAGGGTTGAAAATGATTCTCAAACCTTAATGACTAAAACAATGCAAAGAGACCAAAACTTTGGAGTGGTAATGAAAGAGATGAAGATGCTCTATTTTGGCCTGTGCGTAGCACCCTAAATGTAGCAATAGAGAGTAAGACACTTTAATTGACCAAATGGCAGGCTCAAGATGCCTCCAAACTTCCTAAGACCTCTGAAAATTTCAAATAAATTTATGTAAGGTTGGCACACTAAAAATTTCACGATTTCAAGGCTGATGGATAGGTGGAAACGTCATTAGTTTTATGCGCAACACCTGCTATGCGCAATGCTGAGGAAATGAAAGGAAAAGGGCATGGAAGTATGATCAACTCACGTCATAATAAACACGATAAATTCTAATAATTTAACGCAAGCTCCATTCTGTAGAAAAATCAGGGTTTAGAGGTCATTTAGTCGATTAAAAAGGACAAAGCTGGGGTGACTGTGTGTATGTCTAATTCCCGTACACAACACCACTGTGCGCCACATTGTGTAAGTGAGAAAACTTAGGTTTCAAACTCAGTTTTTAAAATTGGAAATTGGTAAATTATTTCAGATTTTAATAGAGAAAAAATCCCCAAATCATCAGACACACCTAGAAACTACGTTTTATGAGGAGAACTAAACCTTTGAGCTATGTGTAGTGTTCCCTTGCATCCTATGCGTAGCGACATAACTGATCTTTTTCATGCCCTTGGAGATGAAATGTTGACAAACTATGAAGGTTGAAGGATGGACTTGCATGAAATTTGATAGATTTGAATAGAAATTCGTTCCTCCTTTGGAAATAATGGTACTTTTAGAAGATAAAAATGTTGAGTGTAGCACAAATAGGATTATGCCATATTTGGTGATGACTATTGCACATTTGTTGATGTCACCCACCATTAACTGTTCTTTAAACCTAATTGACATGACCTAATATGACTCTTATGACAATGACCTCAACATTTTCCCATAATGATATTGTTTCCCCATGATTACTAATTTTAAATGATGACCCCACATGGACCTTACAATTCAAATCAAAACTAATAGATCTCCTTTGACACACATATTTACAATGACTTGACCAATTTAACTCTTTTGCATAAATACCTCTTAGACAATAATACTTGGTGAATTTATAGACTAATATTATAGGGCCCTAACATTGGCTCTAATTGGGATGAAAAACTCCCAACGAGGTACCAAGAACACCATAGACTAGTAGCCTTAACTATTGGGCACTTTATTTGAATATTCATAACTAAAAATAACCTAACTGACCATGACTTGACTAACTAAAACTTTATTACATATGGTAGAAACTAATTAGAAACTTAGGGCCTTCACTATGGGCTTTAATCTTTGATGGAATCCACCCACACATGTAGTAGTAAAAATAAATATGATATATACAATCGTGTGTTTAAACCAGCCGAACTTAGGTGAAGTAATACTTGAGTAACTTTCCATTAAGAGGGTCTCCAACAAGTAATTCCCCTGTTAGATATTTTAACATATATGCCTTAGTTCCACAGAAAGCTTCAATTTTATAAAGCCCCTTCCACAAACTATCAAATTTTCCATGTTTTCCCTTTTCTTCATTCTCAACATCCCATTTCAACACAAGGTCATCAATTTGAAAGTTGTCAAATTTTACCCTCCTATCATGAATCCTTTTGATCTTGTCGTGGTGTTGGCTTGAGGGGGCCTCACCCAGGTTCAACGTTAATTAGCCAAACAAATCCATACACTACTGGCCCTTTCGGCATCAGCCCGCAGAGCACGGACCGAAGTCTCACCCGAAGCAGTATGGGGGGATGCTGGAACCAAGTTTCCTCACCTTGAGATGGTTGTGACATTGTTTAATTCCCTCTATCCCTGCCTTCACGTAGGTTAGTTCACTCTAGGGCTTGCAAGACAATCCCTCTATTCTAGACTTCAATATTTCCCCAAAAGGGTACGATTGACCTTCGTGCAGCCCCAACCTCCTGCTCAGGTACTTTCGTGCCACTATGGTAGTGTGTTGTACAGATTCCCCTATTTACTCTAAGTGACTTGCTTATCTTATCAAACAATTGTAGTTAACACCGAGTAAACATATATTCGTAACTGCGTTCTATTATTCAATGTAATTGCGGTCATTTGTGCATCATATAAACACAATAAAGGAAATTCATAAATAAAATATCTAGATGAATCAACAGAAAAAAGATAAAGAAATTGTACAATATCTCTCTTTATTAATATCTTCCAAGTGTTTACAAACTCTGTCCACCCTAGGAACACAACTGTAGGGGTCCATGCACTCAGCTGCAGACTTCTACCCTAGGCCTTTGTGCACTCAGCTGCAGAGCCTCTACCTACGCTACAACCCAAGCCTTAGACTTCTTATTTCAGAGCTACGACTCTCTTACATGATCAATCATTCTATGTCCTTTATAAAACTATTTAGAGCTGAGCTCTTTTTATATAATCCCATGGTCCATGGACCATGGGATCTCTTACAACTAAATTTACTTTACAAAACTAAGGGTGGAATACCCTTTATGAAACATAACACCTTCATGCTTCGTGACCACAAAATGTGGAGACTTACCATTTTATTACAAAACTTAACTCAAACAAGGGATTTTAGCCCTAAAACTGCCCTTGGGGGATCCTGCTTCCAACAGGCCCCCAACACAAACATCGTGACTCGCCCTCGAGTCACTCAGTAGATGAGGAGATCTTTGCGTGAAGCCCATCTAGCTCAACTGGTATGACCGCTACCTCCGCCATGCACTGAGTTGCCACCTGCTTCCCATCTTCCACTGTCTTCTCAGTCACTGCTCCTGCGCTATCAACCTAAAACTTTTGCTCTCATGCCTCCTTTAAGCTACCTTCATCTAGTCACAAGGCCA